>VWZO01012788.1:595966-647093 GCA_013396975.1 Bucco capensis
GGGGGGAGGTGGGGAGAAATTTAAGCCTTACCAAGCCCTAGCTGAAATCGACCATTATAAAAATGTATTTGCTGTTTCTCTTCCTTCCAGCCATCCCATTTAGGATATTACTATGGAATCTAATCTAAACATTCTCCGCTGTGAGCCAAATCCTAATACAGTGGTAAGACTAGATCTTTAGGTTTTGACTTAATCACAATAAAAGACAAACTATCCATGGAAGTAAAACTAGGTTTCAAAAATTAGCCTTAACCTTTTTGCTGTTCCAGCTGTAAAAGGCTGCACTTGCCACAGTACATTCACCTTCCTTTTCCAAAGGTTTCTGAGACTGGGTCACTTGTTGAGAGCACTGCACAGGAGAAAATATCTAATAACCAATCAAGTCCTGCACTACTCATATTCCACCTAAGAAGACAGCTGCTATACTTATATGCATGATAGCAGTTTGATTTGTGTTATCCTAAGAGCAATTAGAGCACAAAAATTGCAACTGGAGTGCTTTGTTATTCTGAAAGAAAAATAACCATTGAGACTACACCATTTACTCTTTGAATAGTAAGTAAACAGAAGGGAGGTCAAAGCAGCAAAGATGCTACACATTTTGCACTTGAAAAGATAAGTGTAGTTGTTGTTTTTAGAAGTGGTAAGATTAAATTTAAGGAAAAGATTTCTAAAACATTTCTTAATCTCTGCACCACAGTTGTCCTCATCACTTTCAATTTCATAGTTTTCAGTAGGACCAAGAAATAATAAAAACAAATCAATTGCAATTTCAAGGTTTGCAAGACTTCTGAACTGTTAGACACTTGGATAAATGTTGCAGCCTAACAAGACAGAAACAGCTTTTGAAAGTTTCCATGCAAACTCCAGCTTTCTGAACTTCCTGTTTTATAGTAACATTTTAGTGTCTAAAAGAATTTGAGAGGAAGGTTAAATGTTCAGCACAGCCTCATATCTGTGCATGTTAAGAACTATCCAAGGTATATATACTCTTTTAGCCACCTTTCCCTTTTAAACATCAGTGTAAAGATTGATTGCTGAAAATGACCAGTCTGCCTCAAAGTTTAGTCCTAACACTGTATGGATCTTTGTCTTGTACATAAATCTTTCCAGGATCAATCTGTTTAAAAAAAAAAAATCAAACTGTTACCGTTTCTTCCATTTACATTCTTTTGTTTTGTTAGATTTTTGGTATGACTGTTATGTTCTGAAATCATTTTAATATTCAAAATTATTTTAGTGAATCTGCAATTGAGCAAGTCAGATTTATCTCTTGTCCTACAAACCAATTATAGTAATTTACAGTCATTCACAACCTAAAGACTGTAATCACTCTGACAGAATTATGAGCAAACTAATGGGTCATTTATTATCAGATAACTTCACTTTCATTGAAAAATTAATATATACTCAGCTGTTTTTTCTTCTCTAACTCAAGAATGGCTGTTAGAGCAAAAAAAACTTGGAAGATAGCCTGCTATATTACTGTAATAGAGTTCTACCTCATACTGTGTTAAGAAAGATCTATTAGATTGGAATAATATTTTACCAGTAACAGAGCTGACCAAGTTAATTTTTATCTCAATGGAGCACTTAGTAACACTTAATAGTTTTCTTTTAGATGAGTGTAGTCTGGATAATATTACCGGGGGGGGGGGGTGTGTGTGTATCATCTAGTGTTGCTGTTGCCAAAAGGACTATCTATATCAAAGGGTTCTCACCATGTTAAGGTTGTCTTCCTTACCAGAAAGTAGAACATATTTTTGTTTAGTAATTTCTTTGTAGGGTATATGTGTGGAGATAGTAAAACATCAACAATAAAGAGGCATCATGGAGATATTATTCTCCTGAGTTTTGACAAATAAAACTGTTACTGTGTATGGAGATACATTTGAAAATACACATATTCAAAATGGATATGAATGATTCATTGTTTTTTATGCAGCAACAGCAGTAATCACATGCAAATCTGGATATGAGTTATCTGACATTGATACAGTACTGTGCAAAACTATAGAAGGCAAACTCAATTTAGGTTCTGAATATACATTCTTAACCACATGTTATTTTTTGGTTTATAGATCTTTTTCCCTTTAAGTGTATTGGTGTGTTACTTGCTCTAAATTTCAAGTAATTCATTGATTATGAGTAGTAGGGATTTTGTACAACTGCAAAGTGTAAATGTGAATATATATTGAAGCACTCTGACTTGTGGCAAGCAGTATTTTTCCTTATTTTTGTGTGATAAGCAAAACAACCTCTTCACTGAAGAGTCACATCAATACAATGTCTGTTGTATAAGTCTGCATTTTGTTACCATGTTGGTGTTTTTATTACATCATTAGCTGTTAATGATGTTGGAGAAAATGAATCAGGGAAAACCAGAAAGAAGAGGTTAGCTGCTGTTAAAAAAAGAATAAGTATCTTTCATTAAGGCATCATAAAAACAATGTGTTACAGATCATTTTTAAACAGAATCTTCTTTAAGAAGGATTAAAAAATTCAAATAGCCTAAGAGTTTCAAATTGGGAAAACTCGATCTCTAAATAAATATGAAAAACTACAATTATCTATGGCTAAATTCTTTCTTGCTGATGAATGGTACTTGCAGTGGCTTGCTGATTAAATTTTACACTTGAAATTATTTTGTCTGTGACATTTAGATAACCCTTCCTGCAACTGTTTTTGTTACAAGGATGAAGAACTAATTTAATCATCATTTAGTCATTTTAGTAATTATGGAGGATATAAAAGAGCAGAAATTTAAAGCCAAATGCTTGCACTCTTTCCCCCCTCCTTTAAGCCCACTAAAAAACATTGGTCTTTCTTTTATGATCCTCTTCAATTACCCTGTTCTCCATTTTTAATTTAAAACTGTGGTTTAAATGGAATTCAATACAAGACATATGATGGTATTTTTCTTTTCAGTTTTTGTCGTGGTCTCCTACAATTTTCTTCTCTAACTGTAACCTCAAGTATCATTTTTTTCCAGGCATAAACTTTTCGTGTTGACTTAGTTTTAAAAGATGTTATTCATTAGTTGAAAGTTCTTCTGTCTCTACAGTGAGTTTCCCAGTCCTGTAGTTGGCTTCCAAACGTGAAGACCTTGTGGATGTTATGGAGCATATTTGTGCTACTGTTGCCTCTTGCAGATTTAGGTCCTTGTGTTCTTGTAAAGCTGGTGTAGTTGATTTTACCCAGCTGCTGAATGAATACTTACCTAGTTCTGTGCAGTCCTGGAAGAATCTGGCAGTTGTAGACAAATAACAGTAAGTGAGCTCTGAATGCAGAGAGTAAGATTGAGTACAACTGCACATAATCCTTGGCTGTGGAATAGCATCTTCATTTTAAGTAACTGCAGATGAATGGAGACATTCTTGAGCTTGTTGGCTCTATTGAATGTAGGTTAAAGCTTCTTTTGAGCAAAACAGCATCCTCATTGTGTGGAATCTGTTTCCACATGTAGACTTGACTAAGGTATGAGAGTATACAAGTAGTAATTTGAAGGCAAACCATGTATGGCTTTTTTCCATAGTACAGGATGTTAGATATTTGTATTTCAAATCAGAATAAGAGCTTTCTTCAGCTGTGGTTCAGACAGCCTCTTAAAGATTT
This sequence comes from Bucco capensis, assembly GCA_013396975.1. Taxonomy (NCBI): domain Eukaryota; kingdom Metazoa; phylum Chordata; class Aves; order Piciformes; family Bucconidae; genus Bucco; species Bucco capensis. The sequence goes on from VWZO01012788.1 coordinate 599,582, forward strand.
CCTCTGTGGACATGACATTGTCTTCCTGTACTTAATCTGTGCTACTAAAAGCTTGAAGTCTTACAGCTTTATTTGTGTGTGTGTGTGTGTGTGTGTGTGTGTGTGTGTGTGTGTGTGTGTGTGTCTAAGTAAACAGCCTTTAGTCAATCTATAAATGAAGTTAATGACTTCTTTCAAACCAGTCATCATAATATATTGATTTCTGCAAAACCTGTCAGCTGTTTGTCTATGTTTAGCTTTGGTAAACATGGCCTTGTCTACCACTCATAGGAACAGCATCCTCATATACTAAAAATGCCAGGTAACATGTATTATTGTAGAACCCTGTAATCATATTCCTGTAAAGCAGGACAGAATTAAGTACAAGGTTTCTTACAATTTTAAGTTGTCTTCCTTACCAGAAAGTAGAACATGTTTTGTTCAGTAACTTCTTTGTGGGGTATATGTGTGGAGATAATAAAACATCAACACCAAAAAAACCCTTAATTCAGGATTTCTGGTTTTTATACTATTTGGGAATTTTTGCTTTCCTGTACAACAGAAACTGTTAGTAAGCAAAATGAATCTTCTTGAGTATCATTGGCAAATTATTTATGTTCAAACTCAGACACTATAAGCACCTGCAAAAATTATGAAGTCCCCAGGTGTTACAGCATTTTAAGCCATAAGAGAGGGGAAGCTTTGTTTTTTTTTTTCTTTTTTTCCATACATTGTCTACAGGAAGGCAGGAGGAATCTAATGCTAAGCACAGGTCCTAAAAATTGAGTACTTTAAATGAGAACAATTCTGCTACCATGGAAATAATGAACTAGACTGAAAAATCTAACAACACATTAAAGCAGTAATATCAGATGTGAATTAAGAATGAGTCCTGTAAAGGAAAGAAAGGGCCTTTGCTAAACTGGAATCTTAGAATTTGCAGTTTAGGATTCTGTAAGCTTATTATGTAATGGAGAGTTGATGAAGATGCTACATAGTTGAAAGACAGCTGGAGAATATGAAGAAATAAGGATAGTATAAGAATTAATTTCACAGGAAGAAGTAGAATTATTACTAAATGTCTCTAAACATTTAGAAACATTTCTCTCTGAAAGAGAAAAATTAGGTAAAGCTTTGAGGGCAATTTAAGCAGAGCAGATTTTTGTGGATGTTACAGTTGTAGATCTTGAAAGGGACAAGATAAAGAATAGCAGATTTAAATTTTAAAGAATAGATTTTTCAAGTAACTTTTTTTACTAATTGGAAAAGTATGGGAAAAGGGAAATATAAGGAAATATAAATCAAGCACCACCAAAGATGGATTGGTTTCTACGAAGAAAAACATGTCTGTCTCATACAGAAGTTGAAATGTTTGAGTTTTTCTTTTCCAATGAGTAAAGTGAGCCAGTATAGGTTAAGAAAAATATTGACCACTTTTGAAGTAGAAATCAATAATTCTCAACCATGTCTTCCTGTGTTACATAAAGCTTGCTGCACTGCAAATTTTTTGCTGTATCTACAGGAAAGGAATAGCAACCCTGTGGTAGTGACTATGCTAGAGGAAACAATGACAGGGTGGCATTAAAAAGAAGCAGTCTTTCTCTGAGTGCTAGTATCCTTGAGCCATCAAACTATATTGGTGAAGGAGAGCTGAAAACATTTGGGGGGGGAGTAGTCAATGTAATGAGATGTTAAAAGACTTTGTTTTGTGTCTAAAACAAAATACCAGTGCATAGTATGTTGTTTATACTTGAATTACTGGAAAACAGATACTTGAAACAGAAAAGTGAACTTTTTTGTCTTAGGACTTTCACACACTTCCTACTTAATGGGCAATCAAGTGCATCCTTTGATTTCATTAAGTTTTGGTTTTGTAAGTTTACTGTCCTAGTTTTGCTGGAACAGAATCATAGGCCAGACATGGGCTGCAGGCCATTAGCAGTTTGGAGTCAGCCAGGGAAGCTGACCTGAGTTGGCTCACAGCTGTATTCTATACCATAAACCTCATGCTCAGTAAAAAAGGGGGAAGTTTGTTGAGAACACAGGAGCCTCCTACTTGGTGCTTCCAGCTTGGGCTCCTCCTGACCCTGCTCTACTTCCTTCTCCTGCTTTTGAGGACTGCTTTCATGTTGAGTGTTAGTTGCTGGGCAGAGTATAACCTTATTGACATTGCTGTCAGTTTTAAATATATATAGTTGTTTCATGAACTTCATTTTCATTTCAAGCTGTGGGCCTTATTTTCCCAATCCCCCTTCCATGCTGGGGAGGGTCATCAGGTAACAGAGCAATAGGTATTGTTTAGCTTCAGATACAGGCAGTGGACAATTACTTAGCTTTGTCCTTTGTGCATTGCTGGCTTTACCCACCAATAAGCAGTGAGGGCTTACTTGTTCATAAAAAAAGAATCCTCCCCCTTGTATGTTGTCACTGTGTTCCTATTTATAACCCAGACACTAATACATGAGGTTTTTAAAGTAGAACTTAATTGGATAATCAGGTAGAAGTGTGAGTGATATGGATAGGAGATACTTAGTCCCTGTCCCTACTGAAGGAATGGCTTCAGCATCAGTCCACACCATGGTACATATCAGCTAATTTAGATGGAGCAAAAGCCCTAATTGTGCATCTCATTAGATGCCAGAGAATATATCAAAAGGTAAGCAATTATAAGAATGCCCTAGTTGTGTGGAAAAAAGCTTCAGTTCAAGTTCAGACTCAACTGCCAGAATATTTACGTTTGAAACTAAACAGTAATGTAAATTGATATAGGAACTGCTTTTTTTCATGTTTTATATTTAAATGTATTTACATAAGTTCTCTGTTATCTACTAATAGAAGTTGCTAGAGTGAACACTTTGCAAAGCTTCAGGCTCCAGTTTCAATTGCAGAGCTTTAAATGATAATGCCAAAAGTGTGGCATACACATTTTTATCCAACACAAGTAATGAAATAGAGGTATCTAAAATCTGCTGTAGTATGGGTAATCTTTGTTCTAAGTGAGAGTAAGTTTCAACAAGTATTTATCATTTCAAAAAGCCTATTTTTATGACCTAGTTTTGGTTTCATGTATGGGAAACTACTTTTTTGCTACTGTTTCCAAATATTGAAGTCAGATTCCTCTGAAGGATAAATACATGGCAACTTTTGTATCTGTTAATGTCTGTTTCCCAAGGTGGAATGAAATTTGTCCAAAGTAACACGAAATAGATTATACTAGTTCTTGGCATCAGTGTGTAAACTTGAGGTTGGGGCACTCTGTGGTACTGTACCTCAGTCAGTCCTCACCCTGGAATGTTCCTGCAAACCATGTCCTAATCGGATCTTCTGACAGAATGGGGTCAGTGTCACATTGCTCTGATTCTTGTCTAGGATGACAGGGGTCCATTTGCAAGACTGGGGTTTTTGTTGTTTTTTTTTTTAATGTTAAAGCACATAGAGCAGCTCATCCCTTGGCTACAGAAACAGGCAGTACCAAGAACAGTGATGTGCAGACTGAAAAATGTTAGGTTTTCCAGTTATTTCCACACCTTTATGCTTTTATCAGTATCACCTGATCTGAAACAGTCAACAGGAAATTTAATTTCTCAGCTAGTAATATTTTTCACATTTACTATTTAGAGCTCTAAGCTCTGCATCTCACTTTTCTGTATTACCAAACAGAAACTTATTTGCTTTAGTATAGCTATAATAGCTATAAAGCTGATCATTCAGCCCTCAAATTATGAAGTTTAGAGGGCTCGTTGTTCGCAGCACATAAATTTCCATGTCTGAGAAGGAAGGTCAGTGAAAATGGGGCCCAAGTACATTGCCTTCTAACAAAAACAGAATAGTTTCAAATAAAACTTCCTATGATGTCAAGGAAGTGAACCTAATGGAAGCGATTTCAGTTTTTTGAGGAGAACAAGAACATGTACGTGGTATGAATGTTATACACATGCATATGTTTCTGTGTTTTACTTTATTTACTGTCTAAATTTGTCCAGAGTTCTTTATTTTAGATTTTTTTGGGGAACTGCATAAAGGATTACTTTCCTTATTATTATCTTCAATTTGTATCTGTCTATAGACACGATTGGTTGAACAAAATAGGGAAATGTTTATCTATGGGAAAAGAAGCTAAGGTATTTCAAGCAGTATACAGCCTGTGTTTGATATTTCTTGTTATATGTTGAAATGAGTATTACTCTTTTGATGTAACGTAATAAAAATATGAGTTGGACCATTGTGCAGACACACAAAGGAAAAGTTTTGAGCAGTGATTCTGGTAAGGCTTGTTTTTGTAGCATTTCTCTGAGGTTTAGTAAAACTTCTGCACTGCGTGTTACCTGTCATTGTTTTTTTCCCTTGTAGGTATAATTGATTATATAAACCTCTCCATAGAGCTTGGTGTGTAGATGAATTGTTCTCTCTATGTAAAATGTATTGAGTTTATTAGATGGTGTTAAGAGCTTCAAACTGATGTTGTTGCATCATATCTGCTGTGAAACACTGATGCACCTCAAAGTATATTTCAGTGAGAACTTAGAGAAATTATGCAAGTCATGGAGCTTTAGATTATGGGAAAATGCTGATTGTAACATTTTAGTGAGATTATATCCTAATTACCACAGTGAAAGCAGCCACTGTTAGTCAGCCATAAAATATTTTTAGAGAACAGAAAGGTATACACTAAAATACAGACTAACTCTTAGAAGAGCTTATGGGTGAACAGGTGAAATAAGAGGGCATGTAAAGTAGGGATTTTTTTCATGTTTTGTTGTAGTATACATTGAGGGGGCCATATCTCCCCTTTCTTCTTAACTTCAGGATCAGCAACTGTTCGTAATACCAAAAGAAACTGCACAGCCTACGTATACTTCTGGGTGGGTTAGCTTTTAAATTGTATAGCTACCATACTAAGGTAGCTCTTCTCTTTGTCCCCTTGAAGTGCTTTCCTGATGCTTTTTGAGATTGTTGTACTCCTGAGAGCTTTATTCTGCTTAATGTTTTTTATTAGCAGTAGTGCCCATATACACTTTAGTGATTTCCTCTCTTCAGCCTCATTACTTGAGTGGAATTGATCTGACTGAAAGCCAATAGCTTTGCTCCTCCTATTTTGTAATCCTTTTCATGGGGGACCAATGATTGTAAAACCAATGACATGTTTTGTAAATTCTGTTTGCTAAGTTGTTGATTGAGAATTCAAACTGAACACCTGATGATTGTGTTTGACTTGATATATCTAAACGACAAGTCCATTAGTTTGTTAATCAGATTTTAGTTCATCATTATGTCTTCATACAAGATCATAGAGAGATATAGGAGAATAGATACAGTAAAGTGAAGTGGGATGCTTACGTTTCAGTATTTTTCATAGTTGAAATACCATAGTCATAAAGAATTTGCAGAAAATTGTGACCACTGATAAAATTGTTTAATTCTAAGAACTCCAAAATCATTCTGTGATTGTGGGAAATACTGCATTCATTTTTTTTGGTAGCATATGAGGTGTGGACTTCTGGGTGGGTTGCAAACAAAAGACCTTTATTAAACACACATGACTGTTTATATACTTTTAAGCCCAGATATGAACCCCTGCCGCAGCTTTCCCGCCAGTCTGAGGTCACGGGCTTCTGAGTAAACCACCAACCATATATGGGTATAACTGGGGGAGGGGGGAGCGGTGGGTGAGTCCTCACTCCCTCCTTTCTCCCGCCTAAACTTTCTGCTTCGGTAAACAATGACTAAGCCGATTCTAAACTGCCCCCCCCCCCCACTTTTTGGTGTTTTTTTTTTTCCATATAAATGGCTATTTTTTAAAAATGAAAGTAAATCACCTCCCTAAAGAACTTTTGTTTCTGTGGAAGATGGCAAAATATTGAAGGACTTGTTGCGAAGTGCACAAGTAGCAAAAAAGAATCGCTGCTGTAGTTGGCTACATAAACAATTTCTCTGAAAGGTATTTCTGTGAAAAAGTAGATACCTCCCTCTGTGAAGATTTGGTTACCTGGATGAATGCCAATTCTTTGTGGTAAAGGCTGCAAAAAACTGTAAGTATATTTAATTATCCATTGAGAGCATCTAATGACTGTTAATATGATTAGTTAGATTAGTTAGAACTTGGACTTTTCAATGAGAGATTAATGTTTTTTGGCAGGATCTTTGGGATGTAGTGACTCACATGCTGTAGCTGCATTTCTTTTATTTGGTTTCTTCTGTTTGATTTCCTTGCAAGGTCTCTAGCATACACAAATTCAGCACTTGATTTTTTGCAAAGTCCTTTTTTAAAATCTTTTTTTCCTGGTTAGTGTGATGTGACCTTTGTTGGATTCCTGTGTGTGCTGTTGCTGACGATGTTTCCATTTCTCCTAGGTTGACCTTGAATCTCAAGGGTTCTACATAGCTAGCAACTCTGAAGTATTAGAAGTGTGTATTACTAGACAACAAAGCATGTTCATCTGCAAAGTTGTGACACTTTTGCAAAGTTAGCTGCAGTATTTTTTTTTTCCTGATCTGTCTCTTTGTAATGAGAGGACTAGAACATAAAACTGCTTACTGGTGCTTCCTTTAGACTGCTTAGTTGGATTTCATACAGACTTGCTTTTAGGTTAATATGGATGGATCTAGATCATTGCTTGTAGGCTACTTGGAGCACAAGTTTAGTGCAGAAGCTGTACAGGTCAGGTCAGCATAACACTGAGCTGTATTTACTGTTCTACAAAGGCAGGCAACTCGCTGGGACATGGTCCATGTGTCATGTGATTTCCAGGCCAGAATTGTCTTGTAGAGACCTGGATGGGATTGCATGATAACCAGATGCAGAATGAAGCTTCAAACACAGCCTTAGGAACAAAAATTACAAGTTCAGAAGTGTCTTAGACATTTTGCTACTTTTGCAACTATTACACATGTATTTTTATATGGTACATGTGTTACGAGGTAGTCATAACTGAGGCTTTGAGCCTAGGCATCTTACTGCCTTTACTCCAAACACTTGCTGTAGCTTCTGTACTCTGTCCTGAACTTCTGGTTGGTCAAAATTAGATTGAGTCTGGTGTGTAGTCTCCTTCTTAAATTATTGTTTTTAGCTCCAAAACAACTCTTGTCGTATTTTATGTATGCCTTTATCTGTCAGGCTCATTTCTTATATCCATATTATCATTGGAAACAGTGTGGCCTGTCTTTAAGAACAGCTACAAGGTTTGTTGTGCTTTGAGTAACAAAAGGCAAAGCAAGTACCAACCATGCAGGACATGTTTTGGTAGGGATGTCAGCTGCTGCTGTGCTTCCAAACAGTTGCTGTTTCAGCAGCAACCTCTTCAGGAAAAAATGTCTTTTAAAATTAAAGTAAAATGAAGTGCTTGGAGAGAAAAAGTGAAACACTAAGCTCAATACAGTTTATGATTGCCCTAGAGCACTGGGAGCAAGCCAAGCATAAAAATTAAATGTGTATCTGCTTTTTGTCTTGGAGAAATATCTTAAAGGCTAGTGTGCTAGAAATGGCCAGCAAAACGATCCACAGCCTCACTACTTCCTTCATAGGATAAAGCTGCCTTCCTGAAGCTCTGTTAAATCACTTTTACCTGCTAGCATGCCTCATCTGCAGTTTTGAATTAGTGAAGTGTATGCAGCCTCCTCAGTTGTCAACCTCCCACAAACGTTCCTTGTGCTCTGCACGTCTGTAGAAAAGCAAAAGATGATACCATACAGACCTCAAACTGATATTTCTTAGTTATGTTATTCTCACTAGACAAAGAACAACTTATGGTATTTCTAGGAACTTTAGGAACATCTATCAAGCTGTTTTTAGAAGTGATTTTTGTGGATTTAAACTCTTGTAACAAAAAAACATAGAAACTCATCTTAGTTTTGTTAAATGGCATTACATTTGTATATGTTTTTATGCTCAAATGAAAAGATTTAAAATTTCTGCTTGATCTAAGCAAATGTAAACAATTTTCAGATTCTTGTAACTATGATTATCTTTTTCATAAAGAATGAATTTGAGTTATTCTATAGTCCTGTGCCTCTGTATGTGGTAACTTTACCTGCTTTCTGTAATGCAGTCTCCAGATGGTATAGACAAAAGATAAACATTACAGTTAACTAGTTTCTACAACCAAGCTGTGTAGGTCATGCATTTTCCTACTTAGCACATGCACTGAGTTTCAGTACTACTAGCAACGTTTCAGGTTCCTAATTCTTAGTCAGACTGTCATTGTCCATGATACAGAAAGATAGAATTGCCAGTAAGATCACAGCCTAGGAAACTTAAGAATACTAAAAAAAACACCCCAAAAAATCCGAAAACCCAAACCTTCTGCAAAACATTTCACATATTGTACTGAAACCTGACATAACGGTTATCAAAATGGCTTTGTTTGGAGGGAAGCTACAAAAACCTTGTGGGATAGGTGAAGTGATTTGGTTTGTCTTTTAGTTTTTGGTTTGTGGGGGTTTTTTTTGTTTGTTTTTTGGTTTGAGGGTTTGTTTTTTGTTGTGGGGGAGGAGAGTTTTTGGTTTTCTTTGCTGTTGCTTCTGTTTTGGGGAGGAAGGCACATTTAGAAGTGTGTTTTTGTTCCTGTAATGAGCTGTAGTTCCTAAGGAGGAAATTAGTGTAAGGGTGATTTCCCCAGCAGGTAGTCCTCCTAGTGCATAGAAGTGGAGTGAACCTGAACAATGCATACTTCTGCATGGTTAGCTACACGTTTCAGTGTTTTTTATATGCTAATCTGTGTCACTTGCTTGGAGAGATATAGGAAGAACAAAGTCTAAATAAGAATCCTATTTATTGTTGAATATATTCTGAGAAGTTTGTTATAACACACTGCTTACACATTACTTAATTCAGAAGCATCACCTTCTGCTATGCACTCTTGAGTGTGGTGTTGCTCATGGAAACATGCAATGGTCAAATAAAATAATGAAGATAAGTTTGCTATGGGATATATGGAGTGCCTAAAGGTTGATACTTAAAAAGACTGGAGACAAGAAGGAAGTAAGGGTGGGGGGAAAAGGGTTTTCATTGATGTGCAATGTATGCAGTACTAAACCAGCAGAATATGATTTATGGTGATAGAATTATGTCCAAAAAAGAATGCTTCTAGACGACTGAGGAGGAAGGTGCACAAAACTCTAGTGAGGAAGAGCTTTAAATGGAGATTAAGACTGATAAAGGGAAATTCCTTCTCTAGATGAGAAAATTTTGTGACTCTGCAATTTTATAATCCTATGAGAATTTGTAATGAGAACTAATTGTAAGGCTCCATCATCACCTACTTCTGTTGGTAATAGTTGGCCATAATCTTTACATGAATAAATGGATGTATATTGCCTCCTTCAGAGAGTACTCACTGTTGTGAAATGCCTACAAATGTGAAAATACGTAAAGAGTATTCCTACCTTAGGTCAATGACTAGTCAAGAAATTTTTTTTATTGCTGTATGAAATACATGTTAGTAAGCTAAGATACACCCAATGCTCAGCATGAATACTGAATTGGTTACTTATACCATAAAATTTTCTATGCTAATAAGATTTGAAGTTTTTACTGCATAAGTTGTTGCAGTAGAACACTGAAAACAATCCTACAAACCTATTTTATTTCCTGAAAATAGGTAGAGTAGAAACCTTAAGGAATTTCAGTTTTTTTCTAAAGTTGACTCAAACAACTTTAGATGTTGGAAGGGTACATAAATGTTGTGTGTGAAACTTTGACTCAATGAGTAGCAAAACAGTGTAACAGTTTCGGAGTAAGAAATAAAAAAGTCATTCTAAAGAAAGTCTAAGGAAATACACATTTAAAATATTTTGGGGTTTTTTTGGTGATAGGTGGTTTGGGTTGTTTTGTTTGGATTTGGTGTGTTGGGTTTTTGGGGGTAGTTTGTGGTGGTTGGTTGTTTTTTTTTTCATTTAGTTTAAAATATACTAAAATACTGTAGTTGCACTTTTCTGATTCTGTGTATGCAATCTGTTAGCTCCAGATTGTCTCTTGTGGCCACTGTGACACAGCTACTAGAAATTACAGTGAAAAAGCAGAAATAACAACACTTAATGTCTCTTATTATCCTGGTGAAAAGTGGGCCAAGTAGCTTTTTAAGTAATTTCCTAGTAGAGTTACTGTCCTTCCTCACACCCCCTCCCAGCCTTTGAGTTAAAACAAAAAAAAGAAATAGCCTTGACTTTTGTTAGCTTTAAGAACATAGTATATTTTCTATCTGAGATTTTGTCTGTTTGAATATTGGAATAATTTAGTGAATTCTTTAACTTCAGTGTTGTAGATACTGACTAAAATTAGTAACTATTGAAAACTATTGTTAAAATGAACAGGGAATAGTATATTACTTCTAATTTTTAAGCATTATGGATTTATGACAATTTCTTACTTGAAGATGACTTAGTCTTTTACAGCTTCTCAAAATTGAGTACTAAAAGATCCCAGAAGCACTGTAGCAAGTGTATGAATAAACATGTGAAGAAGTTTGAATATATGCAAACCTGGTAATGCATTTTAGATTTACTTAATTATATTCTAGTATTTATGTTCATGGGAAGGATTTGTGACATTGTTGCTTTCCTTTATAGGGTTAGATACTAAAGTAAAAATAGGAGAGGGAAACCTAGGACTGTAGCAGTACTTCAGCAGAACGATGCCAAGTCCTGATTCTGTGGATTTACTGTTAGACTATATCCCTGTATCTTTCCTGTGCTGTGCATTGTTCTTGTAATGACCTAATGATTGAAAGGTTTTCCTTTCTCTGAATAAGAAGTTGAAAAGATAGACTAATTCTAATGGACTGGAAAAGATGAGCAGCGTAGTTTGCTCATTCAACACACATTTTATGAAACATTTATACCAGATTCATGACATCAGATTAATAAATCCTGGGTATAAGATTATAATATAATAGGAGGAGGCTTTTTCTTAGCTCAGAATTGTAAAACATTCATAGACTACTGGAAGGAAAGTATAATGCCTCTTGATTTAATTCTTTTTTAATTTCTGTCCCATGAGGTCTTACAAGTGGGATAGAGTTCTAGGAAAGAAAAATCAGCAAGGTTGCCTCTGCCAGTTGTGAGGGTATGTAAAATGTAATGTTTGTAGATATTGCAGTGTAATTTACCTACCTACATGTTCAGTCTTTCATTGAGCCAGCATGAAGTGTTTGGTTCTTACGAAGCAGGCTTAAGTTTGCCTTGAGCTCCAGTCATTGTGAAGGTCCATGCTGATAACCTGAGCAAACATTTTCAAAACCAGCTCTTGTACATTCCTGCTTTGGAAGATTTGCAGTGGTAGAGGTTTTGTATTTTGGGCAACAAAATGCTGAGGTTGGGTTCTTATAATCTGTATTATTTTTTAGTCTGGAAAGCAGTGCTCTTAAGTAGATCTCCCCATTTCCCCCCATAAATACTATATTCAGGAAATAGCACAAGTACATGTACAAGGAATTGTGTTGCAGCTGTTTCTCTTATTCATTGCTGCCTTTGATGTAGTTATTTCAGTCCAGAGAAATTGAGATTAGTCAAGCAATACTATGCTTTCATATCAGATCAGTTTTAGTTCTGAATATGATTTTAATTTTTCAACATTTTGTTCTTTAATAATAATGCCATGTTTAATTTTTATTCAAGCCTGCTGAGTCTCAAATTGTTTTTAAACAGTAGTCAAAACATTCCCTACTGTTATTCATATTTTCCAAGTGGGGATTTTAAGATAAAGGGGAGATTAAATGACTTGCCCAAAGAGTCCATCTACCAAGATCAGGCTCTTCTTTTAGCCCCCTGTCTTTTTGCATGTAATGTGTGTAAAGACAAATTTATAACTAGAGATGAGCTAAGAAAACTGGAAAAAAATCCTTTATACAGAAAATGGAAGATTTGCATTTAGGTGCTGTTGGTGCCTTAAGGAAAGGGAGGATGAAGAGAGACAATATATGCTAAGAACAGATAACAGATAGTGTTGTACAACTCTTAGTTAGATTAAGAACAGCTCATATGTGCAGGTGAAAAAAGGTAAATCAGCCTTCTCTCATGGTGAAATGTCAGAGGTAGGCTTGCTTTTCAGAGCTGAAAGCTGCAAGACACGGTAAGGAGAGCCAGGGTTTTTGAGTGCAGCCCTGGAGAGGTTCTAGGTCCTCAGGCACAGAGATTAAAATGAGGTAGTTGAAACTGTAATCAGACAGTGTTAGCTAGAAAGTAGCTGTAAAGATGGTACGCTAAGGTGGCATCCTGTTTCTGCTACATTTCTGTGTTGCTACTAAGCAGCATACTACCTATTTCAGAAAGTACAGCAGTTCTTGTATGACTCAAAATACAAATCAGATCCACATTTTTAAGGACCTAACTTAGAACATGTAACTGGAACATGCTTATCAGCCAGAGATGCAATGGAAAACAATGAGGCTGCTTCTATACAAGTCCACAAAGTTACAGTTTGTATTTATACTTAGCCAAAACAACTCGAGGTGAGGGGTGCTTTTTCATTTCTAAGCAGCTTTTAAGGGATTAATGTAAGAAGATCTCCTGCAAAGCTGGCTGGAGAAGTTACATGGAATCAGTTCTATGTTTGTGTACTTGCTTTTGCATAGAGTTGTACTTCCAACAAAAGCAATAGAACAGCTTTTCTGAATTTTTGTAATCCCAGAGGAATGCACAAAAATCATAGTGCTGCTTATATACTTATTTGCATATACATATATTTCTATAGGAGAAGCCATTTCTGTATACTTGCTCTAGATGCTTAGAAAATCCAGGCCAGACTAAAAAAGTGTTGTCTCATTTAAAAAAAAACAACTGTTGGCAGTAGAAGGCATGCTTAGCAGCAGTGAACAAAAACACTTAAGAATTTTTCATAATTTTCAAGTTTTTCTTGTACGTTTTTCTGTTGCTATTATTTGTCAAGATTACTAAGAGAATGCATTGCAGTGGAATAAACCATCAGGTAATGCTCTGAATGAATGCTGTGTTCATCAGTCCATTCCCATGAGGTTTCTTTAGTGTTTCTGTGCTTGGGTTTTAGATTAGAAGTTGACTGTTACAGTTTATAATCTAAGGATAAGATTTCTGCTCATTGGTATTGTGTGCAATGATTTCAGATAACCTGTGTAACAGGAATCACATAAAAATGCATGAAAATGGAAATGCCCCACAGTACTGGTTTCCTTTTATCTGAGTGCTAGGAATTCTTGTTTAAACAAGTAATACTTCCAAAGAATGTTAATAAATAAGTGCTGGTGTAGCAACATGTCTCTTAGGCTTAGGTGAGGAGTTAAAAATTACCATGCACTTGAGAAGTATTACTCTCCTAAGGAAGCATTAAAACACAGAAAAGCCTAAATTTATTGCCAATGCTCAAATATGGGATAAAAATAACATGAAGTCTTTAATATGGTTCAATTCCCTATCAGGTTTTTGGTAGTTTGGTTTTTTTGTTTGGGGTTTTCTTGTGTGTGTGTGTTCTGTTTGTGTTTTGTTTGTTTTGGTGGGGGGAAGTTTCATGTGTTTTGTTTTGGTTGTGGGTTTTTTTTAGTTGTAGGTTAATATGTTTCTCAGATTGTGACTGGATTTCTAGGGTTTGTATTTGATTGTGGTGGGGTAAAAAGTATTCAGGTTATTAGCCCTATGTAGTAATACTGTTCTCTAAAATTCAGTCTCTGAGTTCTTCCCTCATTTCCATCTCTTTTAAATAATTAACAAATTATGTCCCCAGAATACTACTTTTAAACACTTACATTCAGGGTAGCATTCATTGGTATAGCTCTTGTTCATTCATGAACAGTCTCTTCAAAATTAATTTCTATCAAATGAAAAGAAAGATTTTTTGATCGGTTCTATTCATGGGAAGAAGAGAAAATGTTTGTTCTTGAGTTTTAGATTGTGTCAGGCCAATTAGGAAGCTTTTTAACAGCAATTATTTTACGTCTTAAAGTTAGGGTCTGTGATTGTAGCTTCATTGAAGAATAAGGTGTATTAATCTCAGTCTTTTCAACTACTTTTTTCTTGTGTTCAGAAATTCCTTTTCTGAAAGTGTGTATTCATGAAACATTCCACTAATTCTGCAGAAGTGTTTTACTGATGATCAGAGTTCTCTCTCTAGCTGATCCCCGCCCTGCTATGGTGACCTTGTTTCTGAGCACAGGTTTAACCTTCTGGCATGCGAAATGTTAAGTGGATCAGCCACAGTCTGACTTTAGTTTCTCAAGAAAAGTAAAGACCTTAAGTAAATAACAGGAATTATAATAATATATTGGAAAGCCGACTAATACTTTGGCTTTATGAACCTTAATATTTTGAATAGCCTTGTCTTCAGAGGGTTTTCATACTCTGTCTAGTCATGAAATTGAAGAGCGTTTATTCTGTAGATATGATTTTGTGTAGAAATACTTTACATTTTTCACTGTGATCTTTGTACTTAAGTAAATTGAACCTTTAGTTGATGCTTTCGTTCACTGTTAATGCTGTTCTTCCAAATACTTAGGTAGATATAAGAGGAAAAAGTGAGTACTATAAATCTTGTACTCTTTTTGATAGGTTGTATCAAAAGTATAATTTCTTCAATATCTTTTTAAAGTAACTGATTTTCATTTACTAAGTTTAATTTATAGTTGATCTGCAGCCACACTTTGTTACTGTGATCACGTTAGCGTTCCCTACACGTGGCTCAATATTTTGTTTTGGTTTTCATCCTTTTGGTCGCTCGTTTGAGTCCCAGAGAAAAAAATGAAGAAGGGAGATGAAATTGTAGTTAGGGAAAGACACATTTTTATTGCCTTGTTGATGATGTCTGAGAGTCAGACAACTGTGTTGTGGTTCTGTTGAAGTTAACCATCAAGGATGGAGATGGCTGCACACTGTGAGAAGTCAGAAGTAACCACATTGTTTCCAGTTTCTCTAAAATACGGTAGTGCAGTCTGAAAGTGCCAAATAAATACTAGCTGGAACCTCGTGAGGTGGGAAGAGACATTATCTGTCATCCTGGAAAATCTGATCTTTGGAGACTCTTTGGATGGAAGATTGGACTTTTACAGTGTTCTTTTTGTTAAATTAGCAACTGAGACTTGTGTTAACCATAGAAACCTTTAGATATTTTCTTGTACTCAACTAGAATGTACTTGTCTGCTGGGAGGTTGAGGTTAACTTGATTTCTCACTTGAATAGAAAATCAATTCAACTACCCTTTAGTTATAATGCTATAAACTGGTTTTGAGAAGCTGATCTAGTGTTGAATTGTACATGAGTTTGTACCGGGAATTGATTTCTAGCCTTTTGAAATGGAAGTTTTCACAAGATGACAGGGCACTTTATTCTTTTTTAATAGCATCTGCTTGATGAGCAGTAGCAATAAATTGTGTTTCCTTAAAATATGGAGGAGTGGAGGAGGTAGAATTTTTGACTTTGCTTAATTGCTGTTGTAGGTTTCAGGGTAGATTTTTTTGTGTGTTTTTGGTTGGTTTGTCTTTTTTTTTTTTTTTTTTAACTTGCATGGATCCAGCATAATAATTTCTTACGTGATTCTGAGAATCTTTTATTTCAGTATTTATGGTCAAGTTGTATCTTATAAAGACCACATGAGTAAACAGGCAGAAATACTAAATGGATGATTAATACTTCAGCTGTCCATAACACAGACATTTGTAAGTTTAGATTTTTTCTTGTTTTAGTGATGTTCAGGCTTCCTTAAGATAAAACTGTCAGAGATTGTAGTTTTCTAGCTTATTTTTTTCAACTTTAATGAGTGTCTTCAGATTTATCTTGGTTTTTTTTTTTTTTCTTTAGTATCATCTACCAATGAGTCGGGAAGTGAATTTTAGACAATTCAGCCATTTGAGTCACTTCCCATTGCTGCCATGCTAGGTTTTTTTGTTCTGTTTTGGGTTTTTCTGGACCACTTTGTGAACTGACACAAACTTGAAGGAAAGGAAGAATTCCCATTAGTACCAGCACAAAGAGAGGTTATAGTTAACAGCTGTGTTTGACCTGCTGGCTAATCACATATGTGATTTCGCCATCAGCATGTATGTCATTTTGAATTAACTGTGGCAGGCAGCTATTGCTGCAGCTCAAGATGATTACAGGTGGTGGAACAGAGGTGGAGGATACAGAAGTTGGGGAAGTGAAGGTGTGTTAGGCTGGAAGAATTCATATAAGAAGCTGTTGGTTTTTTGGGTGGGAATACAGGATTCCAATCCACAGAAGGCTGAATGCAGTTTGATTGCTCAGCTTGATCTTTTGTGCTTCACATTTGGATGATACTGTTGAATAGCTCTGTAGAATTTGTGAAGTCTGTATGATAGGCATGTTATAAAGGCTTTGGGACTATTCAGACAGCTCTAGTTTTTACAAATATGGCAGCAAGAGTCACAGAGTGTATGTGAAAAGCATGGAGAAATAAAAGCAGTCTATACAATTTGCTCTAACTGAAATATGTATTAATATGAGTTAAATGAGTCACAAATTCATTGAAATGTAAACTTCATAGCAGTGTTCAAGAATATGTTCTCAGTTATAGTTAAGATTACTGATTTCCAACTATGATATGGAGTAGCATTTTTTGTTTGCTTTTGCTGTTTGTTAGTTTTTGTGGATTTTTCCAATGTGGGTAGAGGAGAATAAAAATCTCAGATATCAGTGAATTTTGCAGGCAAGTGTTTAGGTCTATCCTGTGGGTTTTTGTAATGATTTTTTTCCAAGTGTCATCTGGAAACTTTAAAATTATCTCAAATCATGTTGAATTCATGCTAATTAAAAAAATGTAGGGCCTCATAGTTGGATTTTTGTGCTGTTGAATGAATCCATTTGCTCTAATATTGTAGTTGTGACATTGATACACATGGGCCACATTACCACAGACATAACCAGATACCCATTCTGTATTTGAAGTCATTAGGAGTTATGCATGCGTAAACTGTTTTTAGCATCTCTTTTTTAGCATCTTTAACATCTCTGAAAAGGCTACCAAACTTTGTAGAAGTGAAAGATAAGACTTTAATTTTCTAATAACTTTTTATGCATATAAAGTCTTCACTGAAAAGTTCTGTAGTTAGTTCTGTTCTATTGCTTGTGAATTACATAGAAACAGGTAAATGAAATTATGGCTAGCACAGATATGTTAAGATGACTTGCTTTAGTAAAGCCACTCTGATTTCATATGTTGTAAATGAGGATGATGTTTTCTCTTTGACTTGGAACAAAACACTTGATCTTTATCCATTTCCCATCTGTTAAAGGGTGATTGCTGCCTTTTATCATCTGAAGGACAGTAATACTTGAAATATGATAGAACCTGTGTATGTGAAGTGCTCTATGAACTTTTGTTGTTGATACTCCCTCTGTGTTCCAACCTGTTCTCACCTAACCTATGTGTTTATACATAAAGCAGTGGTTTTTAAACTCTGCATGTCAATAATTAGTCCAAGTAGCTCAGTGACACACTTAAGTAAAGAGAATTTAGTATTTTTATCCATTTTTCCTGACACTGATGGTGTTGTTGGCAAAATATACTGTCTAAATTATGATCCCTAAATTTGAAAAAGAAAAATCTAATGAACCCTGCAGCTCTGTGGAGAATTTGAAAAAAATTCAGTGAAACAGGCACCTGGTACCACTTTTCTGGTTGCAACCTTCATAGAAATGAGATTTTTTTTTTTTTACAGTAGTTATAAAAACTGGAATAGGTTTATAGTCTCTGCAGAATATGCTTAATTTTACAGTGGTGAGTAGTTCCAATTATTTAAATGGAATTAAAATATTCACTTGCACAAACTATCTACTATCTACCTGCTATTCCAGGTAACCATTTTTAGATAAACTTTTGTACAGATACATCAAATACCACTTTTAAGGATGATTAGTTCTTCTTATGCTTTAATGTTTTGGTTTTTTGTATTAATAACCATAACTATAGCTCATCATGCTTTTTATTTCAAGGTAAGGGAAAGCCTTGATAAAGTAGTTTCAGATATTTTTGGTTAATCAGGATTTCTTTTTCTCTGTTTTATTTTTTTGGCTGAGTAATCTTTCATATAATGCTGAAGTTCTGTGAGCCTTAATTTTTGGAGGCTAAATTTTCGTGTACAAAGTTGAGATTGGAAAAACAAAGCCATGATGAAAAAATAAAATTGTACACTAACCAATCCATAAGTTACCGTCTATGCTTGTGTGATAAATAGAGATTGTATTGGCATACAACCAGTATAGTGACTATCTGCTTTATTATGTTGTGGGTCGGTAATGTTGATTGCATCCCAGTACAATCTACTTCATTATCTTTTTAGGGCATATAGTAAACATAAAAAGCCATTTGCTGTAGAACTTTACCATAAGTCGTCATTTATAAAGTAGTTATAATACCTCTTCAACCACTGTGTACATCATAAAGCATGAGAATTATCCTTTCAAACAGATGTCAGTGATTAAAAAACTGCATCTTTATTTTATGTGAAAAAGTGACAAACTTTGAAAAGGCTAAATTTTAGGGGGTTTTTTTTGTGCAGGAGATGTTCTCTGATTTTAACCAAATGCATATATGTCATCTTGGTTTGAACGTTATTGGTAGAACTGAAATAACTGGGAGTAACAGGATTTTCTCAAGTTCACATGTCAGTGACATTAAATTTTTATTTTAGAATTTTTTTTTTGGGGGGTGGGGTCGGGATGGGATATCTTACTGGTTTTAATAAGAACTTCCTTCTACTAAACTGCAAAACATACTAGGACTCGAAAGCAAGAAAGCCATCTAGGTAAGGGCACCTCCTCTTCTATCAAATGGTTCATGAACTCTGAGTGTCTTGTCTGCAATTGTCAATGACAATCAGTGATGACAGCACTCAAGGTAGATTACCTTTTTGAAAGGTTTTTTAAGGAATACACAGGGCATTGTTTTGTGGTTATTAAAAAAAAATGTGGTACAGTATGCAGTTCTGTCCTCTTAATGTCAAGAAGGTTTTAGTGAAATCAGAAGAGGGAGAGAAAAGCTGGTAATTTTATCAAGGATGTGCTGCAGCTGCCAGTGAAGAGAGAGATCAGAGGAGCCTCAGCATTTCTCTGTCTAAAGAGGAGAGAGTGAAGGGATATAACTTAAGTTTACAATTTCATGTAAATGCTCAGGCAAATGCAAAACTGATTGGCAAACACTGCCATCCCTAGGGACATCTGGTGAAATGAGCAGAACTGTATAAAACAGATGAAACAAACAAACAAAAAATCTTTGGGTAGTGAGCTTCCACAGGATGTTTGTGGGAGATGGAAACAGCACGTTGAAAAAGATGAGGTGAATTTTATGGGCAGTAATTACAACAGGATACCAAAAGCACTAGGCAGGGATATACCCTTCTAGTACATTTTCTAGCATCCTTACTTGAGCATTGAGTATAAAAGAAATGAACTCTGGAAAGACAGAGTTGGTGTGCTTTCACTGAAGTGTCTGGCTCTGCTGACAGAACTGGCTAAGATAACCATTGGCTGGATCCAGTAAAGCATTTCTTACATAATTGAGAAATCATAATAAAATGTGAAGAGAGAGCCCCAGTTCATATGACGACAGTGGCATGCAGGAGGATTTTCAGAATGAGGCTATGTGTTCCTTTGTTTAGAATATTAAGCTATCTGAGTTTTAAGGAAAAAAAACTTTTGGGACAGGCCTTTAAAACCAAACCTGCTGTTTATTCGGTGGGAGACCTTCTAAACCCCTCTTCTAACTATCCTGCATAGTAAGGTTAGGTGACACCAATCTTGTGGATTTTGCAATAGACATTGTGAAGTTCACGTGCTGGGAGCTGAAATTATTTCCCTCCTCCTTATAATATGTAACTTTGTTGCGTGAAGATCATGGAAAAACCTTGGCACTCTGTGAGCTTTAGTTACAAGTGCAGTACGGGTACAGTGGAATAGCCGATGGAGAGGGCTGGTCTTCATAACCCCCAACTGGAGTCCCCTTACAGTGCAATGACACTTTACATTTGAATACCATTTGGCTAGTCTGTTTTTGCAGAAGTCATGCCTTTAATGGATATTATAAGCACAGCAGCCCTTTTACGTGTTGCCTTGACTGACAGATGGTAGAGGACTATGAAATTAGTGCTACTTTTGGTTGGATTACTGTTGACCTGCTATTAGTCCCTCGATCAAAGTGCAACAAAGGAGCTGCAGAAAAGGATACAAAGAATTCTTGCTGGGATGGATTAGCAGTAGGCTATTTATTGATTACTGTTTCCATGTCGTACCTTGTTAAGCCGTATCTGTAATGTTCTGTCTGTGTGTGGTTTTCAAGACTGAATTGAACCATTTGTACATATGTGGTTTGAATTTATTAGCAGTATTTTACTGAATAAAAAAGGATACCTGACACAAATAGGCTGTGAGAACTGCTTTGTTCATAGAATACGGTACATCTTATTTGACTTCATTTCTTTTCAGTATCTTTTAAAATCCTTTTCACATGTATAATATGAATACAGCCAAATCACATCAGGCAGGAACAGTAGTTAAGTGCACTTATACTTGTTGCTGCATGCAGTACATCAACTATAATGGGAACATAACAGTATACTTGTACATAGTAACTTTAACTCATACTCTAGTAATAATTTTTAGTGTTGTTATTTTCATAACTTAGCTTATATATTATAAAAAGAATAGTACAGCAAAGTGTAGCACTTGGTTTCACTGCAGTTTCAAGAAACAGAAATTGTGGTATGTGGTTTTTTGAGGTTTGTTTTTTTTTTAAATCTCATGTGTAAGCAAGGTATTTGAATTCTCATGGAGTTCTGATGGATTAGTGTTTACCCTATTTTGAGTTAATGTCTTTTCCATATCCCGTATTTCCGGGTATAAGTGATAAAAAAAAAAAAAAGGTAATTTTTTTTTAAAAAAACCTCATTACTCTGCCTTTTTGAAAACTCACCTGTCTTGGAAGAAAATGTGCAATACCATATCTGTGTATATTCCAGAATCAGAGAGAAGTTGCAAAGCTAATATAATAATTTCATGATACATGATGTATTTCCAGAACAGCAGTCACGATACTGAAATTGTGTGGAGTAGTTAATTCAGGTAACAAACCCCATTTAAAAATGTGTTGCAAGTCTGAACTTCAAATATATAGGAGACAGTTTCATCTGTTACTACTGCAAATGAAATGTATCACTATGTATAACCATTTCCATACCTAGTTAAAAACTTGTAAGATCAATCTTCTGTGCTCAGGTAACAGAAGTGATATAGATTGATAATCCAAAATTTGGTCTCCATTGTTCTATCAGAGCCATGAGCCATTGGGGAGCAAACCTGTAGCAGACATCTGCTTATGTAGATGTCATTACAATAGTGGAGCAATAATATTTATTCAACCTTCAGTTTATCTTGTGTTACATGGTTTTATTACTTTGGCTGTTCTATGTTAGGCACTGTAACAATCTTTCATATGTTAGCATAACAAATTGCTAACTTAAAAGCAATTCTGTTTGGGGACTAATATTTTTTTCATTGAATTAAATCATTCTGGAACAGTATCATTACAAGACTAATGTGAACAGTGACTTTCCATTTTTTAATTTAATATTCCTTGAATTGATTTTGAATGACTTTTCCTTGCTTCATGATTAATAATTTTGTAGTGTTTTAAGTTAAATATTCCCTGTTTTGAGATTCTTACTTTCCTAGGAATTGGTTTCATGAAAGACACATTGAAAAGTGCTTCTAATTGTCTTTATTTCATATTTGCCAGAGGGACTTGTAACTGTGAAGGGAACTCATAAATACAAAGCAAGTTGTTTAAACCTGTGTTTCAGGCTTGGTTTCATGCAAAATAGGGCTACACAGAAATGAAAGATTCCTTACGTCCATTGCTCCATTAAATATCCCCCCAACAGTTAAATAAAAAAATCAAGACATGTTTAACTGTGTTACCCAGCAGAGTGGAATTGAGCCAATATGGTTGGGAGTTAACCTGCATGTGCCAGGGATCCCTCTATGGGACTCTGACTGTAGCCCTGGAAAGGGATTTTCTGTCTCTCTTCTTGTGTCAAATCCAGGGGCATCTCTCTTCAAAGTGTCTCAATTGTAATCTTCAAGGGAAATGGTCAATTACAGGCAGAACTGCTCTGATCTTTTTAACCTGAGAGTTTCTTTCCAAATGCCACAGTATTGAAGCCTAAGGGAAAAACTTTTCATTTCAAGATAGATACTGCTGGTGTTGAGACCTTGGGTATACAGTAAAGCCTCAAGGCTGGATCATGGCGGGGGGGGGGGGGGNACAAAAATGAAAACATGATTTGGTTTTTTACCTGCAGTATCAAGTTGCTAATTGTTCAGCTGACTATATAGAGTGCAACTGCTCGTAAGCAGAACTTTAATACATGCAAAGATGGTATATAAATGAAATTGAAGTACAGCCTGCACATTTGATAAACTGGTTTAACCTTCACACTGCTTTTGCCCCAGTCCTTGCTATAGAATTCACCAACAGAGACTGCTAGTAAAGTGTGACAGTACTTCTTCCCTACTTCGGTATATTGGGTTTGTGTGGCAAGGCTTTGGTAGGCAGCAGGCTACAGGGATGGCTTCTGTAAGAAGGTGCTGGAAGCTTTCCCTATGTCTGGCAGAGCCAATGCCAGCTGGCTATGAGATGGACTTACCACTGGCCAAAGCTGAATTCCATTACTAGCTAGCAATAAATTAATTGGAAATGATTTTTTTCTTTCGAGGTAAAAGGCAAAATTTGGAGTTATATTGGTCATATCCTGAATGAGTAGTTATTAAATGAAGCATCTGCTGGATAGATTTTTTTTTTTTTTTTTTATTAGTTTTCATTAACTGTATGTTAGGAAACATATTTGTGTCTCCATTTTGTTTGGTTTATGAAATAATTTGTGCATGTGCAATCATTATTATTAATTTATTACTTTAGTAATATTTTTATTCCATGTTTGTGTTAAGATGTGATCTGAAGATAATGGAAAGATACCTCAGCATGTTACAAAGCAAACAAAGTTCTGTATTTGACAGCATGACTCACTTGTTTTTGAAAGCTGACCCAGAATATATAGTTGCTGTCAGACAGAAAATCTTTGGGGTTTTATGATCCAGATTTGGTATATGGTTTTGTATAAAAACCTGAGGCTATCAGAAATAATAGAACACTAGAGATTTGAATTTGTGTGGTTCATGTTTACAGGTCCGTGGGCTTTAGACATACAAGCTCTAGTTCAGGTCTTCTAGATAATTATATTCAAATATAATAGAATATTTTTTAGAATAAATGGTAACTATCTTGAAAAAATGTGATCTATTTGAGATCTGACATGATGATAGCAGATCAGAACTCTGACAGGACAAGAAAGGGATAACTGTGTTATAATTGCAAAGTCAGAAAAATACATATCCTCAAGTTGATGTTCATCATCTTTTCTCAAAAGTAAGATTTCTATCAATATGAAGATTTGTCAGTAAAAACCCTCAATTGATTAGTACTTAAACCAATACTGGTTACAAACATAGGTAGTTTTATGAGCAAATGGTATGTCCTTTTTATACTTGTGAGGTACAAAATACTTGCTGGAGATCAAGATAAACAGCATTGTTCAGTTAACCTTTTGAGCATGACTGTGTAAGTCTTCAATGTATTAGTTAATAAGCCTTAAAAGCATTTGTTTTTCTTGTACTAGATAGATCTCCAGTAGGTTTTATAGTTCCTAAACATGCTGCAGTGAAGAGAAAAAAAAAAGGTAAAATTCATCTGGTAAACAATCATCAGAAATAATTGCCTCAGAAAATGTTTGCCAGGTGAGAGGAGATAGTTGGTGTCTATATCTATCTAGCTGTTAATTGATACACAGTTGAAGGTTTATGTGATAGGGAGAGTAAAACTAACTGCTCTATGAATCTTACTTTTTGATAATTTCCTGTGCATGTTTCTATTCATGAAATCAGCTCTTCAAAATATTTTATCTGAAAGGTAAGCGTGTCTGTAAGAACTGAGTTACCTACCTCAAGTGCTAAGAAGAAAATATTAGAGAGCCCTTCATTGTAGACACAACATTGCTTTTTCTCTGCTGGTATAGAGCACAGCTAACAGTAGAAAAAAGCTCCATTCCTGAGTGGAAACTTTTGAGTATTGACAGAACATAGATATCTATAATCACTGATTTATGTTTCTTTTATAGTTTCTAGAGATCCTGATAAGCCTTTTGCTGAATATTTAAAAATTGCTTTTTGCTTAAAAATGTATGTGTTCTTTATATTTTGTTAATCTGAATGTAATTATGAAGCCTAAAATGTGAATATGAAAATCTGAATAATATTTGCACTATTAAGTGATAAGAGAGCTTAACAAAATACAGGAACATTCTAAGGCTCTCTAGCTGGGAGTGTATTATTAGAAAATAAGTAGGTTGAGTGTGGGTTTTTTTTTATTGTAGCATCTGCGCTGTTAGCTTGGTTTACTATTATAATAGAAAGTACAAGTACAAATTATGTAATACTTGCAGCTGTAAGAGACAAACTATTTTCTCCCTAAAACACCAGACATTTTTCACTATAAATGCTTAAAAATGAGCTTACTGTATTTTTACTGTATTTTAGAAGGAAACTTGTGCAAATATATTAGAATTCACAGAGTAAAATAAGTTGTACAGCTAAGTTCTTTTTAGAATGGAGGAAGGAATAAATGAAAGGATTTGAATATTTAATTGATTTTTCCAGGTCTTCAAAGTGTTAAATGCTATCCCCAGTTTAAATGAGATTAAGTTTTCATCTTCAATCCTTCTGATAGTGCCTATATTCTAAACAGGATAAAAAAAAAATCTGTATTTGTAATGATTGTATATACAAAATAAGTAATATAATAAAAACCCTATTGCTTGCATCACAGATGTATTGTTGGACATCATAGATAAATATTTTCTTTTTTTTCCTTTCTAACTTCTAAGTTGAAAATTGGAAAGAAGAGGGGAAAAAATAAATTTATCATGAAGGAAGTTCTATTTGCATGCATTTCTGTATGCATGCAAATCTCACATATCGCTATATATCACTGGTAAGATCCTGTGTAGGTCTTTTTAATGTTTATACATTCCTGAAGAAAAGGTAATCTTTTTTTAGCTGGTAGGTAGAAAGTATAAAAAATATTAGATTAATTCATTTTAAATGCATAAACTAGTAGTTGGAATACATGATTTCAAATTTGGTATATAAATTTTTGATGTGATAGAATTTGCAAGAGCTAATATGTAAAGCTTTTTTTCTGGATGATGTAAACAAAATTTGTTCTTACAAATTTAAATATTTGTCTTAGTAGAAATCATATCACTGATACTGTCATAGGATTAAAACATTAGATGTTAGATCTGTCAGGTCCAGTTAATAAACAGACTTATTTATTGAACCATAAATGCTTTTTTTATTTTACTTGTCAGAATCACTCATTAAAATGAACATGGCACATAAATAGCCATATCATTCACATGTAAAACTGTAAAACACATGTTCAGCATGTAGGGTTTTGTTCGAACTCTGGTGTTTAGTCAAATATGTCACAATATGATTCTAAAAGAAGCATTGCTCCTAAATGTATTGTATCCGGTGAACATTCCCAATTGGTAACAAAAAAGCTGTAACCTGAGGTAGCTTGTGTTATATATGCATGTATATAGTTATGTATAGTTTTCAAGAAAAAAACCTGCAAAAACCAGAAACCAAATTCCAGACAATACCTTGTTCTGCACTGCTTAGTATCTCTTTGACTGTTAGACAAGTGGATCTGAAGAAACTCTTTTGGCAAAATTACTCATTCAATACATTATGAAAAATAGGCTTAAAGAAAGGGAAGGAAAAAGGAACTGGAAACAGTTTGTGGTGTTTAGTCTTCTTGCAGTCTTTGCCATCACTGTTCATGGTACAAAATGTTCCAGGACAGTTCTGAAAACAGTTCCTCTTATATCATCCTCCTCAAAGAATGCATTTGGTAGTGAAGACTTTTGAGCTGCCAAGCTCTGCTTTCTTACCTAGGCAGTTGACCTCTTTCCTCATGTGTAGTTCTATTTTTGTTTCTGAAGATGAGCTGTCATTGTGCAGTGTGTACCAGGTCAGCTTTGGATATGTCTTTCACTTCACTGCTGGACAAACTGAAGAGGTTAAGAAGCCTTCAATTTGGGTCTTCTGGGTGCTTCTCTTTTTTTCTTGAGAGAGGGGTGGATTTTTTGAGAATTCAGAAGTTGTAATGGTGAGAGGGTATGGAGTGTGGTTTAGGGAGAGTGTGAGGCTCTAGGGGAAGTAGGTGAGGAAGGCACTGTGAGGGATGGACAGTTATGTGAGAGGAGATTTATGGGGGATGGTGAAGGGGTGCATGAGGAAGAGATAAATGAGTTTGAGAGATCTGGGAGTGTGGGGAAAGGGAAGAATAATTTTTTTTTTTCAGTAATTTCTGATTCAAACTCTATTTTGTCATTCTCAAGACTCTCTTCTGTAGTCTTCCTCTTTACAGAAATGCACCCAGACAAGTAATGGTATATCAATGTAATTCTTTTTCTAACAAATTGTTTTCTTGGAGAAGAGAGTGTCTATATCCCCTAGAACCACATTTCCAGTATTTGCAGAGCTGTCGCTATAGGGGAGCTTCAGTTACTCTAATTTATTTGTTGCTTCACTGTTGTTGGGATTACAGGTGTCAAAATATAAAACCAAAATCCTATTAAAACAAAAAAAAAAGAAACTTTCCTGTACATACAAGATCTTGTGGATCTCTGACATGAGCACTGGTGAAACAAAGAATCAAAGTGCAGAACTTGATACATGTGTAGTAATTCAAGGAAAACTACACATAAAATGTGGTGTTTGACTAAAGATTAATAAATACAAGTAATTCAGCATCACTCACAACGTGTCTCATTTCAGTGACAATGCACAAACAATTTTGTTATCAAAATATATAGAAGAAATTTGCAGATGGGAGGAATTAGTTTTTCCTTTATATGCTTTGAGTTTATAGTGGTTAAGCTATGGTTGACATTGAGTACCTAGTGGTATCATATGATTTTGCTTCTCTAACATTTTGACTTCAACTATCAAATGAATCACACATGATGAGGCAAGTGTTTTAAAATCTACCAGCATTCATGTTTTACAAATAAATAGGAGAAAAATATTAAACAAGGAAATGTTCTCATAAAGCTTAAGAAATAATGCTGTAGGTTTTCCTTTAATGGAGGACTCTTAACTGCTAAATCAGTCATTGTGATTTCCAGATATCATTAGCACAAATAATCTTGGTCTTTGATATTTTATTGATGTATCTTGATACTAGAAGGTTTCAGCTTCATGTCTTTGCCCTGACACACATTTTTCATTAGTGTATTAGATAGAAGGATACATATTTTAGATATTTGGGAAAAAGATGAGAAAATCCTACTAAGTCTTTTTAAGGACTTGAATTATTTTTACAAATCTCAGTGTTCTGCTTTGAAATAAATATGAGATCTGAGTAGCCTAAATTTTCTCTTCTGAATTCTTCTCTTAGGTAAAGAGTTCTAAAAGAGTATTTGAATTCAAAAGTGCATAAACTGCAGTTGAGATGCTTTCACATGTTGGGAAGAAGTATAGTTTGCATTTATGAAGTGGCTTCTGCATTACTTAATTCTTCTTTTTATGGTGATTAAATAAAACTCTTCAGTCTCTTAGATCTAGGTAAATTGCGCTTGTTATTCCTGTACAGGAATCTAAATTGTTTTATTAGTAAACTAAAAAAGAGAGGCAACAAAGCCTCAAACAACCAAACCAGTAGTTTATTATAAAACAAAGTGAGGTTCTTTTCCAACAGCATGAATAGGGAATAAGTACTAAGAAGAAAGTTGAAATGAATTCAGTAAAAAAATGAAAGCAAACAAAAACCCAAACTTCCCAGATCCCTGTACAAGTAAGTCCCACTATTTAGAAATATTTCAGGCGGTCTTTTACAAATACAAATTTTAAGCGATTAATTTGTAATCCAAATACAAGAGACAAATACTCTCATTTTTTAAGTGTTTGTGTAGTTCTGTAGGAAAACAAAATTAAACCTATAAAAATCAAGGTTTTTTCTTCAACTGTCCTAAGTAAGTAGTTTATAGCATGTCATGATTTGAAGTGAAATCTATTTTCTTACTTCATTTAGAAACTTTAAGATGTTAATTTGCTTCTTAAAATTGCTTCTTTGGTCTCAGTAACACAGGCATGTATTCGTGGCTTAAAGGTTCCTGTAAGACTCCATAAAGTTTGCAGTATGTCAGTAGCATGTTTTCATTTCTGTCTAAAAAAGACCTGCATTGCACATTAAATGATTCATCACAGAATTCTGGGGGGTGTTGGGTGTTCTTTTTAATCCAGGGCTCTAAAGGAATATAAATTTGGTTCAGTTTTAGGCATAATCTTTGAATTATCTTGGTCAAATCAGTATGTTAATGTATTAAAACTTCTAATTTACAAGCAAACAGATCTGTTTACTGAAGCTTGTTCATGTGTTGTAGTTACCAACTTGGAAATATATTAAATGATTGCACAGAAAATAAATGGCATAAAGACTTTGATAATGATATTCATAGATCTTAACTTTTGAGAATGATAAGTACTTTGTATAAAAACCACAGTTGCATAGGAGATGCATGCAGTGTTAGTTGAGGTCTGTCACAATTTCTACACACAGTAGATAAAAGCAATTTTGGTAATCTGTGGAGCTATAGGCAAGACTAGGGACCTCTATCTGGAATATTTTGAAGAAAGGAAAAGCTCTGATCACATTTTAGGATGAGGAAAAATCTATTTCAAACTTAACTGTAGAGAATGCTTCAAGTAAGTGGTATTTCTACAGTTCCTACTTTTCTGTAGAGAACAATGCAAAACCCTCTGAAGGAGAACAAACCTATTCCACTAATAGTCTAGTTTAAAGACAAATAGGAAAATATATTTAGGAAGACAAAAGTAGGAATGCAGAATTCACCAAATATTTGGGAAAGTAACTTTCTGAATATCTGATTCAATTTCTGTCATTTTTCTCCAGTACTACTGAATTATAAAAAATGTCCCCCAAACCAACAGAATATATATATGACTTAGTTATAGGAGTTAGTTTCTGTGTGAAATACTGACTTCTTTCAGGACAGACTTCATCAGTTGTAGAAGGAAAGTAAGTTTGATTATTGTCTTTAGGAGTTATAGAATATCTTAATAGCTCAGAGACATATTAAAGTTTAAAATGGGAATACAAATTACTTTTTAAAATCCGTGTTTTTGTACTTAACCTAAAATGGCTTGACCATTAAAAGATCATTAATTGCTGTTGGTCCACTTCAGTTCATTTGTGGGTATTCAATGATTCAGATCTGTTCAGTCCAAAGCTGAAGGCCCTTCCCCTGTGGCATGTACTTCTAAGACTTCTTAAGTAGTGGAAGGAAATGCGAATGGGAAAGGCAGTGATTAAATTATTGCTGTACTTCATGGTTGAGTTGTTTGGGATTATTGAATGTTGGCACCAATGCAAGTTTTCCTGAAACTGTGGACACTTAATTCAGTGATTATTTATATCCTGTGTGTATGTATATGTATGTATTGTCAGGGAATTTTCAATTGAGTCTTACAAGTTTGTGGGAAATGTGAATGAATTAGCACAGAATGAACATTTAATGCTGTTCCACTTGCATGATTCCACCCTGATTTAGAGACTTCTCTCCTATGTTGAGAAAGTTATCATCTCTTCTGATCTCAAAAGCTGTTTCTTTGTCTTTGGAATGTACACAGACATTTTGGAATGGAAGCTTGTCATTCTTGTGGGGTTTTATATATATCTGTCTTGGCAGTCTCAAGAGTTTGACAGATTACTTAGTCTTTCTTGAAATTTTAGATTATCAGTTCAGGATAGATACTTTGGGAGCAGCAATATTATAAATAATTTCAGCGGTAGTGCAGGTAATCATTACAAGTTCCAAATGCTAATTTAAATAAGCAAAAAGTAAAATCCCAACATCTGAAGATGCAAAAGCAGTGATCATATCATAGGAGATAATAAACTTGAGAATTATGGAGGTGATCAGGTATGCTATTGGAAATAATCGTACTAAACAAAGTATAATTTGTATAAAATATACTTTTATGTGTGGAGATTGTACTGCAAGATGTAGATCTGTATGTGACATCTCTTTATACTGTGATAGTGTTCCTCAGCACGACTTCCATGCAATTCATGACTTGTAATTGATATTTCAGTATTCTAATTGGAGAGCGATTGTAAATTACCATCTGTCCTAATTGTATTCTGACCAATGTTGTATAACTGTCATAGAGGTGAAGTGCACTCTACCAATGGCTCTCTGGTTTGTATAAGTCATGGATTTGTGGATTTTATTGTTGAGATATTACCTGCCTGAGCACGTGATTGTGGTATTCTCTCATGTAGGTAGAACCCTAGGCCAGTTCCTGATAGAATAGTTCTGATGGCCTGGTTTAGCTGCTGATGCTAAAGTTTTTCTTCTGTCTTGATAAAGATGATGATATTTGAATGATCAGTCACATCAAAGTATAATGATTTAAGTGAAAAATACATGTAAAGCAATACATGTCAAAACTAATAGGACACATATGCTTGAGCTGTTCCTTCAGACTTCACAGTCAAAGGAGCTGTGAATGTCTAGACTTACTCTGTATCTATTTGCTTCTTCTGAGAACACCACAAAGATGATGTGCTGGCCAGCTGCAGGCAGTTTGTTCATTTTTGTTCGGTCCAGAGTTCTTTTTTGATGACTTCACGTTTGTGCCTTGCTAGGTCCTTAGCGTAATCTTTCAGGCATGTGCTTTGCTTATTGTCTCTAGCTCTTATTAGACTAAATAGGTGGAAAAGGGAAACCTGCTTTTATCAATAAACAATTTTCTTCTTGTTGGCTAGGTATTTATAAAATGGATTTATAAATCCAGGACTTCTAGAAGCTTTCCACTGATATTGATTGAGGGAATGAAAGACCTGTTCCAATATACTTAACATTTCAGTTTTCTTTCCCTAAAGGCCTAGTTTGACATTTCCATTCTGTTTTTTCCCCATATAGGGAAGTCTTCTTATAATATGATACAAGGAGTCCTATTCATGTTTCAGATTGGACTGAACTTCCACACTGAACTGGCCCTCTAACTCAGAGCATGCCTTTAATTTACTTGTTCTCAGTTTGGAAACTCTGTTGTTTTTAAAAAAGGAGAAATAAGGTAAAAATGCTTAGAAGAGTTGCTTCTTTCATGTGAACAGCAATAAAACATGGGGATGGGAAGTGCCTCCTAAGTGCAGGTTGGGTAGGCAAAAGGAAAGAGGAAAAAAGGAAAGCGTAGCAGAAAGTGTCTGGAGGGTGCAGTATGCTCGAAGGCACTTGCAGACTGTCAATATGAACAGAGTAAAAAAGATAGCTAGACCTTTGTGGCATGGGAAGAAAAAGTTTTTTAGGGACATGAAGGCCCTGGGTGTAAATTTCGTTACCCTGCAAGTCCCTGAATCCACTAAAACTGTTACTTCAGCTGGTTACATATTTTCTGTGTAAAAACTTAACTGGCCACAGTTCAAATTCTAACAAAATCTGGTCTCTCTGAACTTTGATCTTTTTTGGGAAACTTAGTAAAGGAGAATGTCCAGGTATCTTCCTTTCAAGGTTCTGCTTGACTTTTAAGTCCCATTATGGGTTCCAGCCAACAAACATAATAAAGAAGCATCAACCCTCCCCCCCCGCCAACCACTTCAGTAGAATTTATCTGCCTGTCTAGAACTCTTGAAATACCTTAAGACAAGTTGTTAACTTTAATGAAATTCCAGTGTGCCTGAAATTGACTATCAAATCTTCATACCTTGTGCAATAACATTAAAATAGAAGGCAAAGCTAATAAGAAATCACTCAGAAATCTATTGAAGTAGTAGTTCACTAGGCAGTGTGTCAATTAATGGACATAATGTAAAGATCTGCATACTCAACAGCAGCTTCAGAATATGAGATCAGCTTTGCTATTGTGCTTGCAGGGTCATGCAGCTTGGCTGTTGCAAGTTAAGCTACTGACTGAGGATATCTTAAGCCTGACTAGTATGTCTACAGTAATTGTTTTAAGTTGATGTTACATGTTGTTGACTGTGTTTTGCTGTATAGTGAGGTAGCCACCCTCCCAAGTAGACTTTTCACATGCATATTTTAGCAATTCCCTTAATCAGTTTGATGTGAAAATGCCCTAAGGTCTCAGGGGCAGAAAATCTGCTTACTGTTTTGTGGGGGGGGGGTTTGTTTGTTTGTTTTTTTTATACCTTTCACAATGAGTGTTTTTCTATTGCAAAACAAAACACAAATTCTGGAAAACTAACTTCACACACCCCCTCTCTTTTTTTTTTTTTCTTTTTTTGCTTTGGCATGGCAGCAACTTGAAGGTTATGTCAAGTCACATTTGAACTGTAATATATAAGCTCTTATAAGCCTTCTCTGATCAGATTTAGTACAGAAGCCTTTCCAATTGGACACAGAGATCTTGTGGTGTAGTTTTGAACAGCATTTGTCAGACTTGTCATGGATTAATAAAGCTTTGACTCCTTTTCCTGCCCTCACTCCATGCGTGTACACCACTGGAAAATAAAAAAAAGAAAAAAAAAAAGTCTAAAAGTCTCTAGTCTAATATCTACCAACCCCCACAACACTTTCTTCTGCCCAAAGAAAGTTATCAGCAGAATGACCAAGCTATGAGTTAAGGTCTCTGGGAAAGAAGCAGGAAATAGAATAGCAGGCTCATACCTTTCATTGGCATTCACCTAAGACTTTTAAGTCTTAAGTAATGCAATTTGTGTGCAAAAGATCTCATGTGACTCTTAAAACTTTGCTGTTATTAATCAACTAATTTCTGCTATAATAATGGTTTTTAAGAGTTTATTTAAAAAAAAACAACAAACCTGTAAAAGTTACTATGCTGTATGGATCCAGTTCAAGAAAATTGTTCTGTTTTTTGAAGAAAAAGTACTGTGGTAGAGATAAAATAGATCATATATAGAATGGGCTGTTTTTAGGAGAAGCAGACTAATGTTAGAAGGAACAAGGGATTAAAATAGGTATTTGGTCTAGCTAGTCACTACAGTTGATATGGAAGAAAGAAAAGGGTTAGTTCTCAGTAACTGTAAGAGATAGTCCAGATAACTTTGGTAGTGCCAAACAAGGCTGAAACAATGAAACTTGCAGAAGAAAATACGAAGTTTTAGATATGGCTCAAATTTGCATGAAAAAAGAGTAAGAAATAAATCCTCACTTCTGGTTTTTAGTGGTGAGTTTCAGTTGTGATGAAAACAGCAGTAAGGAGACAGAAGCTCCTTTTCAAGTTAGAGAATCTCTCAGTTCTCTTCCTCTAGTAGCTTTAGTTTATTTTTCTGGATGTTCTTATTTTGTGTTTGTTTTTCTCTGGATAGAGATGATTATTTTAGCCTATGCTCTTCTTTTAATGGAGTGTTCATTCAGCTATATTTAATTTGCAAATCTTTCTGCTGTTTCTGATGTGTTTGCATCTCAGTGCACTAGTGCAATTTATATATTGTGATAACTCTGAATTTTTCAGAACAAATTTGTTGCTGACAACCCTCATGTACAATTTGTGGTTGTCCTTTATGAAGACTTGTTTTGATTTATATTTACATCTCACCCATTAAGATCTTCAATTGAACAAAAAAGGAATTGTAGAAATTACCCTTGCCAGTGATTTGGGGTAGGGGCCGGGTAGAGAGAGGGATTGTTCTAGGAGGTTTATGAGATATGTCAGTAAGTTAGGTAATAGAATAGTACAGCAATGCTTTAAACTAAAGAATGAGGAATGGAAGGTTAAGTGAAAGGCATGAAGACAAAAATGCTGTCTCTTATGATCTGGCTTGCCAAAATGTACAGACAGGAAAAAAATCAACAGAAAGGCAGGGTAGTTTTGTTTTCTTTTTAATCTTATTTAAACCTTAGGTGGAGCCATCTAGTCATGTCTCTACAAAACTTTACCAGTGCTAAACCACTCATATTTGAAGGCATTTTGAAAGTAGGGACATGGAAATTTAGGTTACAGTTAGTGTCCTTGTTATTGTGAAAAAAACCAAACATTTCTATAACCTGTTTTTGGTTTTCATTTTTGTTTTTTTTTAATTATTTTGCTTTGGTAGGTGTGAATCTCAAATACTTGGAGAAAAAAACCCAGACATTCTGTAGAAAAACAGCTAGCATGTCTGGGTCTGGCTATTGTGATGGTCAGCAGGGGAAATGAGCTTGGTGTATGTAAAAAGGCATCAAAGCAACAGCAATGAAAACCAGGGTAGGCAGCAGAGTGACATGAGCAAATAGTAAGTATGTGAAGATTTTATTAGATTAGTAATAAAGAGGTATACATAACTAATTATATTTTTGACAGCTTTAATGACATGTCATGCAAAGAAAAAAGATTTCTCTATTTGGAATGGGAAAATGTCAAATTTGAGATGATAGAGGGAAAGAGGTGGAACAGAGACAGGCAGCTTGTCTAAATAAGTTTAATACTAAGTACAGGTGATTATATTATTTGAAATTAAAAATAAGCTGTGATTCAGTTATTTTTAAATTGTTAGGTCTTCATAGCTCCCAGGTGCTAGGAGCAGTTGTAACAAGTGCAACACACATTACTTAGAAATAACATTCCTAGGCATCACTGGATATCTTTCCACTACAGGAAAACTGTTTAGTGTGTCTAGAAGAAAATTCCTCTTTTCTATTTCCACATGTAATTTTAGATAGATTCTAAAATTCTGCCATTCAGTAGCAATAGCAAAAATTTTAAAAGGTTGACTTTTTGAATTGAATATATGGATGAATTAGGCAACTTCTGTATATATTATGAATAATTTTCTTAGCGTTATATCTAAAACCATATTTAATAATAGGATCTTGTTTCCCTTTATTTCACCTAATCAATCTCACTCATGTCACTGCAGCTTAAAGTACTGCGGAAATCAAGAGGCAGAAATAGCATTTTTTTTATAGCAATCTGTCAACACTAAATGTATGTAGAGCACTTCAAATATGTAAAAAAAAAACAAAAACCAACAAAACCAAAACCCAAACAAATGAAAAACCCAACCCCATTTTTTTTTTTTCTTGTTGACTGTACCACTGCGATAAATTGGTCATCATTCAACAGCTAAGTCAAGCAAAGCCTCATGAGATTGTGCTGCGCTGCAGGTCTAGTGTCATTGCTATCTTGGAGCCAGAAGAGACTGATGCTAGTTGTAACTGAATCTGCTTCTCATGACATGCAGTATAATGGAAACCTACCATAGAGTAGTCTGCAAGGTGTGCCAAACCCTACTGGGACCAGTGTAAAACCAACAAAGATGACAAAATTATCAGTATCTGGAAGTATATCATGCCACCTAACATCTGCTTCTAGCCAAGGTTCCTTTAAAAGTGACTGCATTTCTCTGAAAGCTGGCAGTATGTTTTCAAAACAGTGCCAGCTTCTAGTAGCTTAGGCCTAAATGTTTGGGTTACAGCTAAGGATTGGAATGTAAACTCTTTGTGATTCCACTGGGAACTGAGGGCGCTGCAGGGTGAGAGCCAGCACCTATAGGGAAGGAAGGAGCAAAACAGGTGACCCCAAACTGACCAACTGAGTATTCCACTTCATACAAGTCATGCTCTGTATAAATTTAGGGTAGTTCCCTCTGTGCTTTCTTCTTCACTTCCCTTGCAGTTCTGCTTTGGGCCCAGCTTTGCTGCTTCTGCTCCTGAGTGCAGCCTCCGAATTTGACTATGATAACAGCGACCAGAAGGGAGAGCGGGAGGTTTGGATCTTGGTGCTGGCTCTTTATCTATATTTGTATACATTTGTCTGCTGTTACTACTTCAACTACTTTAATGGAAAGTAGTTAAAGTTATTTTGCCTTGTCAATTCATAAGTCTCTCCTTACTTCACTCAAACCATCACATGATTGGCAGAAAATATAAAGGTGTAAAATGCTATTTGTGTTTTATTGGTTGTGTTTTTCAGTAATGGCTAGACAAAGCTCAGATACAATTATTTAATTTTCATGTCAGGCCTCAGTTTAGTGCAGGATTTGCTAAAGAGATGTGTTGTCTTAGTTAGGTGTGTCAAATACACGTGTTAAGATGATAATTAACCAACATTCAATAATTTAAGCATGTTTTGTTTTCCTGCCTTCATTTGAAATTTTGTGTGGGAAATACTAAGCTTAGGAAGAAAATCTAGGCTCCCTTTTAATCTTGAAAGTTGACACCATTTAAATTCACAAAAAGCAGAAACTGCTAAGTCTGTATTCTGGTGCTGATGTTACTGTGGTTGTCACTAGACTGAGAAAGTCTGCTTAGTGATAGGAAGATCTTAGGATACTAATGTGAAGTGTAATATCTAGTATGTTTTCAGGAGTGCCTCTGTAGTATTGTGTGTGTTCATCTGGCTGGCTGTATCTGAACAAACTTGAGCTGGTTTATCCTCTTTTATACTCTGAAATCATACAGTATGTTTCAAAATGCATTTGACAAAAATGTGAAAGCTTTGATCCAATACTTTAATTTTATCATACATTTGACATTTTGATAATTGAAATTACTTTATAGGGTACTCATATCCATATTATGTACAGATGAAAGCAACACATTGTGTTTGGAAAAGAATTATAGGACAAAAAATGGCCTTGTAGCTCTGAAGATGATTATGCAAAATGTAAGGAGCTAATTAGTCACAAAAATCATATTTTAAATAATTCTGATTGCTTTTAAGTAATTGCTGGAGGAAGGTTTGTGTGTTTGGAAAGTGAGTTATGTGTAACTAGAGTTAAGTTAGAGGTTCTACTTTATATCTGTGTTGATTTGTCCTACCATCCTGTAGAAGTAGTTGAATTGTCCAGAACATGTGTTAGCTAAATAATGAGTTTACATATTTTACTCTGTCATACTCAGTTACTAGTTGCTTCTTTCATAAGAAGGTCACCAAAATGGAGTTAGTTTGTCACGGCCCACAGCAGTCTTTGGCTTTTGGTACCAAATTGTGTATACCTCCTTCTTGCTTGAGGTAGTTTGCTGTTTCTCAGAGTAGTGGTCTAGCATCCCTGTTGATGCTAAATTTCATGGACTTCGAATATAATATGAAATAAACCAGTTCTTCCATTGTATAATCTTTACTAGCATTTTACTAAGTTTCTTGCATGAGTGAAACAGTTAATACACTATATCTATAATGGCAAATATCTGTTACTTTGGAAAAAATCAGTTTGACAGAAAATATTGGTAGTTAATGAAAAAATATGGCTTGTTACCATAAAAGTTAATATTATAAGCCTATGGAATCAATCAATCAATAGCTAAGTTATGCTTGACCCAGGATGAGACGTCTTCCATTTACAGAGAGTATCAGCAAAAGTAAAATTCTGTGAATAGTATCACTGCTCAGCCTTTTGTGAAGAATGTTATCTGGGATAACCACAGTGATGCTCATTTATTTTTAAATTATTAAGGTTTTCATTAAGGTTAATTGCACTGGAAGTATGAAGAGTCTGTACAAAAATAATTAGACAGGAAAGAAACCTCTTAACAATTTTTTTGCGGTCTTATTCCATCTTCTGCACTGAACAAGCATTGACAAATAGTACCCCAGTGCTTTCATGACTACAACTGCCACTTTGCTTTATGCAAAGTTTAAGTTTACAGATTGCTACCTGTAAAAACCAAACAAAACAAAAAAACAACACCCAAAAAAAGAAACTGTCTAGTTTTTACCTAAGTTACAGAAGAGATGGGGAGCTGCATGCTTTTC
This sequence comes from Bucco capensis, assembly GCA_013396975.1. NCBI lineage: Eukaryota > Metazoa > Chordata > Aves > Piciformes > Bucconidae > Bucco > Bucco capensis. Next base: position 637,331 of record VWZO01012788.1, read on the forward strand.
TGTGACGTGCATGTATTAGTTTTGTTGCATAATTTTATACAGTATGTCAGGGGTTGGAAGGGACCTAGAAAGACCATCTAGTCCAACCCTCCTGCCAGAGCAGGATCACCTAGACAAAATCACACAGGAATGTATCCAGGTGGCTCTTGAACCTTTCTTGCACCTGGAAAACTTAATCCAGGAGTGCAGCACAGGCTGAGGAACAGCTCTGTAGAAAAGAATCTGGGGCTCCTGGTACACAACAAACTCAACAGAAGCGAACAGGGTGCTGCTGCAGCAAAGAAAGCTGACAGGATGCTTGGTTGCATCAACAAGCACATCACCAGCAGAGATAAAGAAGGCATTACCTTACTCTACTTAGCACTTGTCAGGCCACATCTAGAATACTGTGTTCAGTTTTGGTCCTCACTGTAAAAAAAATATGGACAGTCTGGAGAGGGTTGAAAGAAGGGCCACAAAGATGACTAAAGGACTGGGAAGCTGCGTAGCCTTAGGAAAGGCTGAAAGAACTAGGTTTGTTAATCCTTCAGACTTAAGGTAGACATTATCACTCTGTTCCAGTATTTAAAAGGTGGGTACAAAGCAGAGGGAGATGACCTTTTTAGAAGGAGTCACATGGAAAACATGAGGGGTAATTGGGTAGAGGTTAATCATGAGGAGATTCCAATTGGACACAAGAGGAAAAAAAATCACAATGAGGAAAATCAGCTATTGTTGTAATCTCCCTAGTGATGGATTTCCTGACATTGGACACTTTAAAGATACAGCTGGACAGGGTGCTGGGCCATCTTATCTAGACCATGCTTTTGCCAAAAACCAAAGACCTTGAAGGTCCCTTCCAGCCTGGTATTCTGTGACTCTGTTGTAGTTTTACTAATGTGATTTTACTGATATTGAGTGTTACTGTAAGACTGTAGATAGAGGAGGATGGTTATGGTATTTATTTTTTCCTATTAAAACCTGAACTCCTAGTCTTTTCACACTGTACATATATTTACTTTTATATAAAAGTAGTCATGTAAAACTCAAAGGAACTATCTATATCCTTAGAATTAAATTGTCTTCAATGTTCCTTTGAAATGCTCAATAATTGCTAATACCTTTGTAAAATGATTTTCATTTTCTTTTAAGAAAATAGACATGTGTTTTAAGATACTTCCTGTGTCATTTCATTTGAAAGCTAATTGCAGATCTTTGCAAGTGGGATTTGTTGTAATAGCAATAATAAGATTAACTGTAGAAGTTCAGTTGAATGAGACTATAGTTGGGAATGAAGCTACTTCCTAGGTATGTATCTAGGTATTCCTAGATCATCTCCTTGGGAATACATACCTAGGAAGTTATAACTCAAGAAGTAGGATGTTGAGTATTTGAAACAAAGATAACCAAGAGGGTGTGTATGGTGAGATGAATGCACGAGGGGGAATAGGACAGCTGGAAAATGGAACAACTTAAAAAAAGGAAACAGAACAGAAAGACCTTTTTCAGCATTTTTTACCTTATCTGTGTGTCAGAAGTACTGCAATATGTTTGCTGCTTTTAAACAGAACAACTGTATACATAATTATCTTTGAGTTAGCAGTAGCCATTGCAGCTCATGTCACTTTTGGATAGTTTCCAGAGAAGTCATGAAATGCACCTCTTCCTCTCTCAAAAGTAACCCATATGAATAGTTAGATTAAGAAAACTGAAGTTTACCCAACAATGTGAGACATCCATTTCTGATCAAGGCCTTTGAAACAACAAGGCTTTTATGCAGTACACCAATTCTTTATTTCTCAGGAGTTTTAATTAATAACTATCCCATACAATACCAATGCAATTAACATGCAAGTGTGCCAGGAGCATCGTAAATTTGATTGATAATCTTTAAACTTTAGGTATATTTCTAACTGGCTACGCTTAGTTATGTTCAAATTTCCTATGTAGTTCCATATACATTTGAAAGTAACAACCGGATGTAGAATGAATTTTTTGAGGTTTATTTCTGTTTTTGAAATAAAGTATGATTTAATTTAGTCGGAAACAATTATGAAACAGCAATTGTTTTGTCTATCAGTATTTTATAAGACAGTTTCAAGGTCATTTTAAGTATATAAACCATTTTTACTCACTATTTTTGACTAATGACTACAATTTGTTGTTGCATTAATAGTCTGACACCAGGAAATCACAGAAGCATAATGTTGGAAAATGTAGTTTCTTTGAAGATTTTTTCACTGCTATGCTGATATAATTTGAAGCCCTTGCTGAAAGAAGTTGCAGTTTTGTAGGACTATAAATTACACTTGCGTATAATAGTTGTTTTTAAAAGTGATTCTTATTTAAAACAATTAAAAAAAGCAGTTCCTGTTAATATTGCATCAGTAAAACCAATATTACATATATTAGAATCTTTACCTTTACGGTAACTGATTTGGGTTTGCTGTGGAAATGTCATGCATTTCATTAAACTACATAATAATGATAAATAATTACTTAAAATTCTATTGGTATTGATTTTCAATTGCTTGCCTAGGAAGAGCCTTGTTTCACTAGAGAGTGGTTTTTATACTGCTGTCATGAGTTTTGTGTTTGCTGAAGTTAAGTAAGCCTCACCCTTTCCAGCTGGAATGTAAACTAGGGGAGATTACAACTACACTGGTACTGACCACAGAATCACAAAATGTTAGGGGCTGGAAGGGACCTCTGGAGATCATCTAGTCCAACCCCACTGCAAGAGCAGGACAACCTAGAGCAGGTTGCACAGGAAGGTGTCTGGTTGGGTTTTGAGTATCTTCAGAGATGGAGACTCAACCCGCCTGTTCCAGAGCTCCACAACTGTCAGAAAAAAAAAACAAAAGCCAAAACAAACAAAAAAACTCAGAAACAAACAAAACGACAAACAAAACCGGAGCTTTTATACAATGAAGAATGGCAGAGTTGTAACAGAAGCATTTTTGATGTTCCTCTGGGCACCACTAAAAGTGACCACAGTTCTTGTGGATTATGCAAAGCTTTCTAGGTATCTTAGTCTGGGTGCCTTTGTGCTTCACTGTCACTTAAGCAGTCTGATCTAGCCCTCAGGCTACTAAAGTGAGATTTGTGACATGCATTAGTGGCTGTCCATGCACTGTAGTGTAGCAGTGCATCGCTAGTATCCCCCCCAAGACAATAGCTGGGATGCTTTGGAGGGTTCAGATTTATTTTCTGAAAAACTGTTTTAGATTGCTTATGGTTATGACTGTACACATTGGCTGGGTAATAAAAGATACAAAAAAATCTTATCAGAAGATGACTATTGGCAGCATTCAAGAGCCTGAATAGTTCAGTATTTTCTATACCAACATTAAAAACCAAAGTAAATCACATGTTAAAAACATTTACATGGTCCTTTTAACCATTTTAAAGCTACTATGGAAAAATCATGTTGCTTGTCAACTTTATTCATGTAGAGAACTGGCAAGTGGTTAGGTTTTTATATTTAAGCTGAGTTTCTAGGAACTTTGATTTTATTACATTGTAGTTTAATTCACTTGAAAATCTCCCAAATTTGAAAAGGCCATAGCTTTTCCTAAAGCTAAGGTGGTCTTTTTTTTTTTTAGTATATTACAGGAAAATATTAGCTTCATTGGTAAAAGTGCTATTTCATTGCTTTTATTCCCCCCCCCCATTTTAAAGATTTGAGGTCTGTCTTTTTAATTTAACAGATGTACCTTATTTACAGAAACAAACCTTTTATTCTGATACTGATCACTGTTTTCATACTATTCAATAACTGCTGAGTTCATTAAACATCTAGAAGAACATGCTGTTGTTGATATCTATTTGGCATTACCTAAAGCATAGTACGTTCAATTTTCTATAAAAGAGCAAATAAGATAAAAATATATAAATATGCTAATTCAGAAAAGCTGTCTAATTTTATAAGGGAAAACTTTGTATCTTTCACCAGGCTTCTCAGGAGACCTTACAAAGTTATTATGGTAGTCACAAAAATTAATTAGTTCTGTAACCGTTCTGTTAAAATTTGTTTTAGATAGTGTGCCCTGAACACTGAATCTTTATTGGTTTGGTTTTAGAAGATTTTGAGACTCCTCTTGTGCTAGCTGAACAGTGTTATATCAGTGCTACAGATGAACAAACTGGTTGGGTTTTACAGAAATGCAACTTCTACTGACCTCTTTTGTGATCAACCTCACTATGTGAAATACTCCCAGCTCCTTTTGAACTTGAACTGAAAGATAAAATACTTTATTTCAAAAATTTCATGACAATATAGAAGCTTATTGCATATTACAAGCTGACACGGTCTTCTTCCTCCTCATACAAAGACTGCTTATGGTTTTTCTTCTTTTTCCTAGGTGAGTAACTGAAGGTTAACAGAATTCCTGGTTGTCAAGTTGCTTAATGGTTTTCTGTAGTACCCTGTGGGTAAGTAAGAAAAATATTACGTATTATTTTGTTGTTGTTTTTTTTTAAATGAGCATATAAGCAAAAAATGAATAATTGGTTCTATCTTCTGCAGTGGTGTTTTAATCACTGTCGTAATTGGCTACTATATTAACATTATGTAAAACCTGTAACAGATTTGAAAGTATTTTTTACGGAGAAGCTTGGGGAGTAGGTGTTAGTTTCATAGACTTTTCTGACTTTTCAGTCCTTCTGTCATTTAAATTGTATAGTGTATATATTATATACTTAGACTAGAGTTGAGAACTTTGACAAGTTTGTAGATGTGAACATGTTTTGGTTTCTAGAGGAACAAATATACGAGAAAGTAGACTAAAGTTCTCAGCTGTACAAATTAATTTAGGGAATTATTTCACAGATTTAGAAAACTGGTTTGTGCTTGTGGCTACTACATTTATGGATGTACATGTTGTGTTTTTAATTTGGTTGAATGGTCAACGTTATGCTTTGGGGTTACATTGATTCTGCAGGAGTTGTTAGGAATTTTTTTCTGGTGTAATATTTCCTAGTTGTCATTTACACTTTAGTTGTCATTTCCATCATTACTGGGGAAAAAAATCTGTGTTGTTTTTCTCTGAAGGACATCTAAACAGTTTTATACTGAGCTTACTTTTTATCAACCACTAACGGTATGATTGGAAAAAACAGAGGTAATGCTTTTTGTTGTAATTCCTGCCCTACTGGAATGCATTGTTCAGTATTACCAGCATCTCCAGTGGCCACAGCTGCTTCTGTTCAACAGGTCTTTCATATCAGTCAGAAATTAAAGTTAATAGAAACACAGCAGAAGATAAATACATTAAAACATTCTAAACCTGTAAGAATCTCAGTTCTGTCTTTAAACAACTGGCATTTATTAAATGCTAGTTACAATACTTGGTTTGTGTTATAGGTGTTTAAAGCCTGTTGGGTTAACTTGCTGGGGCTTTTTTCTGAAAGTAAGTATGGTGTTAACATGGGTGCCTTTGTTGTCAGATACTCTGTTGATTTAAGTATTTTTAGAAGGAAGGAAGCATTTAAAACCTGTCTTATGTTGTTTTCTTAGTTTTCCATGGAAGCGCAAAATGTACTATACCAGTAATGCTTTTCTTCTTTATATGGTGAAACTATAAAGCATGGGTTTATTCAGTGATACTTGTACAGTAATATTTGTAGAACATGAAAATAGCATACTTGTAGGAAATAAGAATTTTGACTTTTTTTTTTAATCTGGGAGTGTTGAAGTGCATATAAAAATGCTGAATAGTACCATTTGATGTACAGCATATGCAAAGAAGAATGCATGAGCCCAGAAATGCTTAATAATCATGCATTCGAAGCGTAAAGGCAGAAGTTTTATATGAAAAGGTAGTGAGTAAGGCTGATTCGGGATGTCTACTAGTCATTTTGTTATGGATTCCTTATTTTGGCTATACTGTTCTTTGTCAAAATGATGACTTATTCTGTGACTCATAGATCATACTTTTTCTTTAAATGTTAAAAAAAACCTCTACAAAGGATGGTTAGATACATATTTTGCACTTCCAGATATGTCTGGTTCTATATTCTTAGGTAGCAAATTCAGAAATAATAAGACATTTGAAGTTCAGATATCTTGTGAAAACAGTAAGAAGTATTTTTTCTATTTGAAAAACTTGTTTTTACAAAACTTGTCCTATCAAATCTTAGACTCTTTACTTCAATTGAAATAAAGAGAATTAAGTAGTAAGTCTCATCAAAGTGAATGGAAATCTTGCTTTCGAGCGTCTGTAGTTCATCCCATTTAAATTATTCAGTGTTGTATTGTTTTCATTGATGGAATCCTTAGGTAGTGGTTACAATGTATAGACTACTGATTGTACCAAACTTGATTCAAATGTGAATGTAGTTTGCAGACTTGGGAAGTGTCATATTCCCAACTACTTGGATTTGTGAATCTACCATGAAGTAACTGAACTTTATTGTCTGTTCTCTGTAACATCTCTGTTGTTCAGAACTACTCACAGTTGCAGGTATCTTTATATATGAATAAGCTTAAAGCATGTTGACAAGACGAAATACTGAAGTCATGCATTTAAATACTAGGTTGGATTCTATCTAGAAACTTAGAATTGAAAAAGGGAGTCTAGGAAAAAGAAAATTAATGTAGAATGCAAACCCAGTTCCTTCCTCTGCCAGTAATTTAAAGTATAAAAAGAGTATTTCTAAAAATCTGTCATTTTTATGGTAGCATTAATTAGCTATTGGAGAAGCTTTTGACAGTATAATTATAGTCCCTAAATATTAGGTGACTTGAACATAGAATAGCTTGTATTCTTTATATGTGTTCTATAGAAATAATCTAAATTGTATTTAATAGAGCTTAAAAGCAGAGCAAAAAGAAGTGGAATTTTAAGTTCAGTGTGCTAATTAATGGTCTTAGGAGCAAATCAGTTTGAAAATACCAATGTCATTTTCTTTGCTATCCAATAAAGTAACTCTATTAAATGTACAATGTGTTTTCTGATAGGAAGTTCTGTACATAAGATGAGCTTTAGCTGCCTTAAGTTTCTACAGGAATGGTATCTTCTGATGTCTTGATTAATCATATCAGCTTTGTTTACATGCCACAATTGTTCTTTGCGTCTGTCTTTGAGTAGACTTGAGTTACTAACTAGAGCAGTAATGAAAAACACTTTTTTTTTGTAAATACTGAGACTTTTTATTGCACCATTTTTTTAAAAAAATGCCACCGAAAAAAAAAGTTAACTTCCATTTTGTAGCAAGATTGGTATTCTTTTGGTCCCCAAATTTGAGTTTTTCATTAGTCTATAGTTAAAACTGTTTAGATCTTGAGTTCTATAAGAAGAAATTGGCATATCTATCTTTCATCCTAGTGTTCATCTTCTTTCTCCTCCCCCAGCACTTTGAGATTGTTTCGTGGTTTTAATTGAACCATTGACTGCTTGAATCTAAAAATAACTGTGGAGAACAGGAGCATCTTCTTAAATCTTTTTGTGAACAGATTTAAAATTCAGCTGACACAAAAGCAGACCTTGCACTTCCTATCCAAAAACAGAGGCATTGCATTCATGCTCTATCTGGCGTTTATGAAACCAAGGTACAGCCAAACTACACAATTCCTGAAGTGCCTTAATGATTGAGCAGTCCAGGATCAAGTCTAGTGATGAAGAAGGTGTGTTTAAAATATAGCTTGATAAAGATTTTTCTCTCATCTCCAAGCAACTTTAATACATCATTATTTGTCTCAGTTTGAGATGAAATTTGTATTTAGTAGGCTTTTGAGCAGTATGATTATGCCTTGTTTTTTTCCTGGTTGAAGGTATAATTAACTGAAGAAATAAATAGTCTGGGACTTTGGTAATCTGCTACTTATTCTTTTCCTCTGGGAGCTCTAGGGGTGGGAGCAAGTGAGACTGAAGGAGCCAACAGCAGCTGGGTTAGGAACAGGAATGGGCACTGGGGCCAGATGGAGAAGGGCTGGGGGTAAAAGTGGAGAGGAGGGACGAAAGGAGAAGCTTTAGTCAAGAGATGAACTGCCCTGAGTAGAAGAGAGACTGAGGCAGCTTTGTGTACCTGGTGGGCTGTGAATGCAAGCTGGCATGCTCCAGAGTTGTCTCTACTCTCCACTACCTGGAGGTTTGTTACTGGCCAGCAGCATGGGGTGAGCTGCAGATTGTAGGTCAAGTGGGCCATGTAGGGTCAAAAAGCATGCAGAGTTCAAATTTAAAGAGGAAAAAAATTACGCCATGTGGTGTTTATCATAGCTCTGCTGAAAGAGTTCCAGTGTATTGCTAGCAGCTTTGTACATAGGTATATGACACTAAATATTTTTCCATATCAAAGCTACCCTGTAATGACAGCCTGCATTAAACAGAGGAATTACTAAGAGAACTTCACAAAGATTTGTAATGTCTATAGCATATTTCTGTGTAGTGAATCGAAGCTGTTGCTGGGGGGACAGTGTACTTTGCCTATGATCTGCAATTTAATTGAACATCTTGTTATGTTGTTGTTTTATTACTTGTAGCACAGAAAATATGTTGTATGCCTTTAATTATAAATAAAATATCTTTCATTCAGTTTGCAAGATACAGTGCTGTGCAGGAGTAAGGTGATAAGGAGAATGCAAGGAGGGAGCATTAGCTTACTGAAATGGTATTTGCTGGGAGTTAAAAGTGTGTTGACATAAAGACTCTTGATTTGATGTTAAAGGAATAAAATAAGTAAAAATGGTGGTTGTTTTTTTTCTTACTTCAGAAGATATGTATCTTCCAGAAGACAGGAGTTAACCTTCTAGCTGGTTTTCTAGTTCAGGAGAGACAGCTGAGCAATTGAGCTGCCACAGAATATCTTTAAGTTGCTTGTCATTCTTGCAGATAAACTGTAGTCCCCTTTGTACTATGCAGGGATTGAGACAGAATGAAAACTACTAGTTTATGAAGTTTCTGGTTTGGACAGCCTCTCTGGCTACCTGGTTGCTCTTTTCCATGATGCTCATACATTTTTTTCAGTGAAGACAAGTACAAAGCAAAACTATCTCATTTATAGACCTGTGCTAGTTAGGGGTCTGTTTCAGTGATGGTGACTTGTGTGAGCGAGCTATTGCTTCTCCCTACGTTCCTCACTCCAGGCTCTTTCTGCTCTGCTGGTAGAGCTTTGATCTAAGGAAAGTCATTTTCTTCCTTCTCAACGGCTTCCCATGGCTTATTTTGTATGGATTACTTAGTGCTGGTTGTTTTGGTTTTTTTTTGTTTTTTTTTTTACTAAGCAGCACAAATTATTCTCTTCTAGAAGGAGTGAGAGAAGACCCTTCTGATTGTTTCTGTCTAAAAAATTCTCTCCCCCTTTTCTTGTATAAATAATTGACAAGGCAGGAGGCTGCACAGAAAGATGGATCAGGTAAATAATTTAACAGTCCCCTTATTTGCACTGTGTGTGGAAACTTTGAGGGAAATACTGCTTTAGGAAGTGCCAAGTGCTTCAAGGGGAAACAAAGAGACTTTCTGGAGAACAGTCAGTAGTAGCAGGCAACTTGTGTGATATGGAGACCTGAGATTGAAGTGCTGCTCCTGTGTCCAACAGAAAAGGACCCAAAACATGGTTCTTCTAAATGCAAGATGAGGATCATAAGCGGCATGTTGTTAATGCCAGTGTGGTGTGGTGGTCTCAGTGCTTTTGGCCAGAGATTGGCCAAATCTAGTTGGGATTAGAGAAATGTTTTCCAAACTGTTAAATTCTCCAAAATAGTATTAACAGTAGAACTTGCTAAACTTTGATAAATGGTACTTTTTGTTCTCAGTTCCACTCCCCCCCCCCCCCCCCTCCAAAC
>VWZO01012788.1:647109-687837 GCA_013396975.1 Bucco capensis
CAAAAAAAATTTGATTGATTCCACTCTTGCATTTCAACAACTGTAGTAAAATTCTACATGGAGATTCATCTTCACATCCTACTGTATTATAGATATAGTATGTCCATTACTATATATCTCTTAGGTTTTTAGCATTAGAACAATTCTCAGATATTTTTAACTATAAATGTATTTTAGACTTTTCCCATAACATTTGTTTTACATGCATTGGATTTGTTTTTTGCAGGCTTGCAACCATTAGCTAAAAGGAAAAAACTACAAGCAACTTTATTTTATTAGCTCAGTGTCATCCAGGTTCCTAGTTTGTTATACATAATCTTTTCTAACAGGCAGTTAGTGTCTTAAGTACCTAGTTAGTCTGTCTAGTAAGCATGTCTGTAAAATATAGTCAATGAGATTAACTGTAATGTATTTTTAAATCTATGATGTATTTGTTGTTACATAAGTTATTGTTTAGGTCAATATAGCTTCAAGAAAAGGAGAAAACCACTGTCCAATATTAAGAAAAATGAGATGCCTGCTCTTTATTTCTGTAATAAACGTGGTTAAGTTTCACAATTTTTCTCTGAAATAAGTTTACTTGGGTTGGTTTGTTTGTGGTTTTGAGTTTTGTTGTTCTTTCTTGTTTATTTTGGGGTTTATTCCCCTTTCTGTTATTGTTCTAGGTGACTTTACTGTATTTTCCTATTAAACATGGGATCATTTCACTTACTGCTATTTTGGGGAAGTAATAACAGGTTTCAGACATGAATGTGGTTTCTGTAATATAGTCCATTAAACAGAAGGAAAACCAGTGCCTTTTTCGATGAGATTGTATATGATTTACTAATAAAATGTTACCCTCTGGTGGTGAATATATTCAGGCAAATTGTTTTGAACTCAATCTGATTGAATAACAGAACAGCAGTGGCATACAGGTAGGTGCATTTACTGAACTGTATTCAGTGTAAGGAACTTTGAGGTTTTTATGGGAGATATATCCAAAAAGCTGAGTCCTTAAAAGGACTACACTTAATGCAGTATTATAAATTTACTTAACTCAATTATGCTCTCTTGTTACCTTCTGTTTAATCCAGAGCCTGTAATCTATCAGTTAGAACTCTTAATAGGAAAATTATATTTGTCTGAAAATATTTTCTGCTATTGCAGTCTTTTCTCTCTACAAGTTCTAAGATGTTCTTTTCTAACTTTTTGTTTCTTTCCACTTTATCTTCTAGGCATGTAACCCTTTCTTTCTACTATTTATTTCTCATTACTCTCACTGCAAATTTTAATTTTCTGTTTTCTATATATATTAGCTTTGTGTTTACTGCTTTATAGCTTCAATGGGCAGTAGGAAAAAGTAATTTAGACTGATCTTAGCATAAGCAATTCTCTCATTTTTTGAGGACCAAGTTACTCATACGGAATAGATGTGTATAATATTACTCTTATTTCATGGATTAAGTAGTCCTAAAGTGTTCATCATGTTATCACTAAATAATTAAGAGGGTAAAAGTGGTCATTCTTATTTTTTAATTAAAAGAAGATAAGCTGCAACAAATATTATGACACTTGAAAAGCCAAAGTCTAATATGAAAAGTTTCTCATTACTTTTGGCTCTAGAGGTGATCGTTTTCTGGTTTTAATAGTTCTTTAGTATAAGAAAAGTCTTGCATGAAGGTCTTTCAGATGAGTTCAGAACTCTTATTACTATTGCTTCTGATGAATAATCTTTTCTTAAAGATAAAACAAGATAAATTCATTAGAAAAAGAAGAGCAAAACTAGAAACTCCAGCTTTTATCTGTGTACTGACCTATTTGCAGATGATGTGCTGGAGCTGCAAAGGCTTAGCACATGGATTTTACTACCCACTAAAAGGCAAGGCACACTTGCCAAGATCGATGAATTTTAGGGTACAGACCAATTATTTCTCAAGCAGTAAATGTAGTTGTTTAAAATAGTTGCCACCTTATTAGCGATTGCCACCTTTGTAGCTGAATTAATGGGTTTATCTGAATGTTGTTCCTCAAATCACAGTATGACTCCTAGCAAATCCAAATAACTTTGTGCTGAAATGACCAAACAGATTCAGTAATGAGCATCTGGTGCGGTAAGTTTTCAATCATGCCAACTAACTGTGCCAGAATTTTTTCTATGCCCTTAGTTGTCAATTTTGGCAGACTTTTTGCTCATTGACTCTCAACAGTGTTGAAATAAGTCTCTCGCCTAGCTAAATCAAAATCCTTTTTAGAAATCTAATCAAGTAATGAAAAGATAAAACCACCCAGAAGAAAATAAAGAAATAAAGGAAAATCAGAGCAAGAGCAAAAATGCTGGTGTCAAACTCTAGATCATTTTCAGAAAGCAGTAGATATCAGCAGAAGCTTCAAGTGCTCTGAAACCCTGTGTCCCTCTTGTTTATTTGATCTGGACTAGTACAGAAGTACCAAAGATAGAAGAATTATTCCTCAAATACAGAAAGCTGGCCAAATGGCAAGAAGGGTCATATTTCTTTCTATTTTTAGGTCTCTCTTCATCTATGCCAGTGTGGAGTAATTATTTATATTTACATTTAGTATAAAATGCCAAATTCACATTATACAAACCAGCCCAGTCTTTCATCCCTTGGTTTGCTACCTAGGCCACATTTGACACATTTGGATCATGGATTTCTGCTAGTATGCTGGTTTTGATAAAATCTCTACTTTATGATCTTGAACTTGATGTTTTCAGTAGAATAATTCATTCTGTCATTATTTTTCTGGTTACTACAGAGAATTTTGAGTAATGCCAAACTGAATAGTGCAGGCTAACAGTATCTGTGCCAATCTCATGCTCTGTGAAGTGATGTTCTCTACCAACTTGACAACACAAGATCATGCTGTGTATTCATTTCATGTGACGTCCTGGAAAGAAGTGATACCTTTCTCTTGCCTTCCTTTTTCTTTTTTATTTGTGGAATAAACCTTAAATTAGAAGTGGTATATTATGGTAAACTCTTTTGATAGATTATTCTTGAATATATAACTACCAACTCTCCCTGGAAAAACTCTAACAACTTTTTGTTAGTTTCTTCCTTAGCAATTCCAATATATGTGGAAATATGAAGGAAAGCGGTATTTGTCATTTAGGTAATTGTCAAATTTAGCCTGTCCATCATTAATAGAACTTTGTGTGGAAGTTCTTTGTCTTTTTTTATCTTTTTACTTTTGAGTACATGTATAAGTTATGTACATATACATAATTATATGAAGTATATTTTTTGAAGGATGTTTAGCTGATCTTTCTTTGCACATGTATTGGTGGTTTTTTAGCAGTCTGCATTTTCATCAATATGAAAGACAGAAAATTCCAATCACCATGTGTCTATACAAGATGTCTGATATTTCAAACACACAAAGCTTTTATGATTAGTAGAAATTCTGATTGACGGATAGAGCCTGAAGGAATTAAGGACTCCTCCAGAATGCTGTGACTGCTAGCAATGCCAAGAGCAGTAGCCTGGGTTGTAGGGGAAGGTAACTTGAAGACTAAGGCTGAGTCTCTTGCTTTGGCTGACATGTTTCTGCACGTGCGCCAAGTGAAGAAGTTTTATTCAGAAAAGTCCCTGGACTACTTAAAATTCCTGAATCCTATACCATAGGCTTCAGTCTAGTAGTCCTTTGGGAAATCTAATTGCTAGCAGCTTCTTAGACATCGATATTATAGATTACTTTCTACAGAAAGATCAAGGAAAAGATCAAACTGTACTTCTTATTTGAGGATGGGAGGGAGGAAGGCAGGTAGGAAAGGGCAGGGAGCTCAATAAGAGAATATAATCTGTACACTGGGGCACTGAAGGAACTTTTCATTGCAACCTGCTATTTGATGGTGCTATTCCAGATATAAAGCCCAAGAATGAAAACAAAATGGAGTAACTAGCCACCTTTAGGAGCACTGGCCCTGTTAAATAATTTTCTATGTTAAAAGAAAGTTATTGTTAACTTTGTCATGTTTTATAATAAAAACATTTTTTTGAGTCAACCTAATTTTAAAGCTTAGTTATATATATATTTTAAATAAATTTAGATCCTCTTAGTTTTTGAGGAAGTATCTCTACCAAATAAGTCCTGCATTTTATGACAAATCTTACGAGTAAAATACATAGATGAACTGAACACTTATTTAAAAACAATGACAGAAAAAATAAACTAAACCTATTTATTTATAAAGTTAAGAGAAATACTTTATTCCATAAATCACCTATTAAGTAATTTAATAATTTGTTCTATGAATCTTTTCTTGTCTTTTAGCTTCTCTAGTTTTGTCAATCAAGTTACTGTGTGAGCGCCTTAAGTAACAAATAGGGGTTGCATACTTAGGGTATTAGGCAGTATTAGTAAGTAGGTAAAGTGAATATGCAGAAAACATAAAATAAGGCCAAAGGATAGTGAGTTTTGGAGGTACACGAGAGTAAAGATGACTGATGTCTTGGGTCCCTGCAGAAACCGGATCCTTTTTGGATAAATCGGAGATGATCTTAGGAAGGACCAAACACTGCACTGCAGTCAAGGACCAGTTTTGCCAGAACCACTTGGGTGAAGGCAGGGAACTCTCTCATTTTTATTTTTTTTTTTACTGTTGTCAGTTTGAGTGCTTTCATGGATGTTTGGTATACTTTGCTTTTACATTCAGCAGTGTATTTTCTTACTGTCTGAGGCTTGATTAAAATCCTGTTTAGTTGAATGAATGTTTTCTATTTGCCATTTTCTTCCAATTATCTTTGAGCTAATACTCAAGTAATGCTTCTCTTAAAAACAAGTATTTTACAGGGACAATGATCAGTCAGAAATCACTAGGATGTTAATTTGTTTTGCTACAGGTGCTTTACATACTGTCTTAACTAGATTAGCATTTCTTGTGCTGTAATGATTTTTTTTCTATTCATCCAGATAAGCTTTTGTATTTTATATGTATGTTTTGACTGACATGACCAACACTGGATATTTACTCTTATTATGCACTTGATTAAAGTATAGAACAATTACAAAAGGCAGATGATACTTGTGAGGGATGACAAGAAGCTTTCACTGGGCTTTACCATTTATCATTTTTCTTTCATATTAGAAAAGGATGGAAAAGCAGTATACAGTTCTAGAGTGAAGGCAGTGGAGTGTAGAACTGCATGCCCCTGTCAAGTTGATAGAGTGAAGATGTTGAGAGAGATAATGGAAACTTTCTATTCAGTGAGGAGGCGAATAAAGAAACCTTTTCTAGTAATTCTTCAGCATTGATTGCCTTTGTGCTTTAGGCTTAGATCAGACTTTGCACATAATAAAGTTGAAGAAATATGGAGATCCATGTTGGAAAAAGTGGTTAGATGAAGCTTATCCTTTGGTGCACAGAAATCATGAAAATATTTAACGTGGTAATTAACTGTGGGTGACAACTACAGAGCAGTAGCTCTGATAAAAAGTCAAGTATTTAGTGTGTAGTGGAGTAAATGGTCCTGTACAAAACACAAGGTTTCTAGGTTTCTCATTTGACCTTATTGCAAGGAAACAAAGGCAGTAAAATAAACCTACATTTCAGTTGTAGTAGTTAATGCTGCTTTGGGACACTTCAGGATTCACTTAAATTTTCTTCACACCTGGCTATATCAGTCAGAAGATGCTTACATATTCTACACCTGTTAGCACCTTGCCTCTGCAATCATTTTTGCAGCGATTAGTCTATTAAATTAATCATTTAGGAATTTTATTATGCAACCCACTGAAGTTTTAACATACTCTAATTTTAAAGTAGTGATTATGATCACCTGCTGGGGAATTTTATTTTTGATTTTCATGGTGCTTTGGTGTTCATTATTTATACTTTAGAGTTGTCCAGGAGACTGGATTTTGTAAGAATTTATGTAAGAATATAGCAACACAGAAACTTGTAGTCATGACAGTTGAAAGCAAAAGAAAGACAAGAAAGCAATCAGAACAGCTGCCATAGTAACATATACAAAAATTTATGGTTCTTATATCAAAAACTTCAACAAACATTATAAAAGTGTTGAGTATTTTTCCATATGCTTCCATTATTTCCAAAATAGTAAGTTGCTATTAACTGTCAGTGGTTGTGTTAGCCTGGAGTCAGGAATGTTCATTATACTAAAAGCACTGGTTTTTGCTGTAGCTGAGAATAAATTTTCAATGAGTCACAGATTTCATCAGTTTGGACAGTTTTGCTTGTATAAGAATGAACCTGTGAGCTGGTGGTTAAACAGAACAGAAAACCACCTCAGTATTATAAAAACCCAAAAAACCCTAACAACAAACAAATAAAACCAACCCCAAAAAACACACAAACCACAAAAATCTCCCCCAAAAATCTATCCTCGCCTCTGCTTCATGTACTTTTTTATACTATGGGCTGGAGGGCAGAGGCAAGATTAGAGGACAAGATTGCAGGTAGATGGGAAGAGAAACATTTTTACACTGAAAACTGAATTTCAACTGAGGTGATTGTAAACCATAAAAGAAAAGATCTACACATGGGAAATTTTCATTAGTGATATTATTCTTAGGTGAAAATATCCATTGAATTAATTCCAATTTCCTAGTTTATTCTCGACTATTTCATTTAGGGGAAACAGTTCAACTGTTTTTATGGTCTTACTTTTCTCTCATTGTTCTCCTCCTATAGGGGAAAAGATTTTTAAAACTTGTAGAAGATGCCAAAATTTTCCATATTTCAGTTTGTTAATGTGTACACTAGTAGATCTGTGTATGTGCAGTTTGTTTCAGTTGGTTGTTTCTTTGTATAACTGTCACTTTTTATTCTTGAAGTTTGCAATATTTGTTTTCATGTTTTGCCTTCTAGGGTTCCTTCTCTTAATTTTAACGGTATTATAATGTTTCTGATAAGATTCAGAGTACAAACAATCCATATTTACAATATAGCCTGCAAATGCAAATGTCAGAAGGAAGTAATTTTCTATTAAAATCGCTCATTTTTACAGAACTAGTTGTATTAAAGAATGGTAAGAAATAAAAGTTTCCCAACATTCTTTTGTTGTCTCAGAACTGAAGACAACTTACAGGTTGTTCTTTATACCTAAATAGAGGTAGAATTTTTATTTAAAAAAAAACACAAAACTGGTTCTTTCTGTAGAGCTTTAGAAGCTCAGAGGGAAAAAAAAACAACAAACATGATTCCAGTGATAGTTAAGATGATACAGAAGGCATAGATATGTTCTCAGAAGCTAGACTGGAATTCAGTTCCAAGTGCTTCATACCAGAGTGGATAGTATGACTGGTTGTAATTCACACTAACTCTAAACTCATTAGTACATTTGTGTGAATAGAATTTGTGTATGCTCTTACACATTTCTTTCAAATTTTCATCTCTTAAATCATTGCATACTTAACTTTATAGTAATTTAGTTATTAAAAATACTATTCACTGTATATAGTTCCATGAATAAGTGTTTTTATGTGTGCTGCTGTATGTACATATTTATGGTTGTGTATGGAACTAAATTAGTAGCTTAAATCTAATTAGTTGCTGTCTCTAACATGTACTTGAGAATAAATTATTTAAAGTGTGAAATAAGTGCTGAAAAGAAGCCTTTTTAGCTTTGTAATGGATAATGCCTATGAGACATGGTTTTTATAATAATATAAAACCATAATAAAAATACCTTCTTACATTTCTGATTCTTTGATGGTTTTTTAACTCGTTTTAGAAAATGTCAATTTTAAAGTAAAGGTAACTCTACAGGAGGTTTTTAAGGTTCATCTTTATATATTCCTAATTTGTGGAGTAAGTATTATTTGTTCGTTAAAACACTCAGAATGTAGTTAGGAGTACTAGATGTTCAGGTGTAAAGCATACTAGAAGAATAACGTTGGTTGAAATACTTGACCTAATGTTAATAAACTTGAAATACAAAGAATCAACTTACTGGAATTTTTTCAGTGTGCAAGCAAATCTGAGGCAACTTGTCTTTTTTTAATAGCCATTCCAGAATTCCTTTAGTTGCTAACAGTAAGAGAGAAACAGGTATTTACTTCCCCATTCTTACACCATGTTGTCTTTAGTTAGTTTTAAACAGTAGATAAATCTGGAGAATATTAAAATCAAAAGGTCTTTTTAAATAACAGTATAAGTGCAATGAAAACAGTAAAATCTATTCTGTGATATTGTACTACTAAATTTCTTAACAAGTTTGTCTTATTTTCCAGGGCAATCACAAAATTGCAACCCTGTAATCTTATTCAGATAAGACATCCTTGTAATTAAGTAAGTTTCATATTTGGAGGAAGTAAAATGATAAAGGACATGCAAAATCATATAAATTCATGACTTCAATGTATTTAAGTGTCAGCAGCTATTTATAACAAATATGGAACCATTTTCCCAAAGGATTTCTTTGAAATTATTTTATCATGTGATGGGGAAGAAGGGGGAAAAGTTGGACTAACTTTTTTCTTGTAGCAATATTAGCATTTTAATAATTTTAATGACTTTTATTGGCAGATATAATGTGTTGTGATAGTTAGTTGTAATGATTAGGACAAGTATCAAAGACTTAAAGTAAATCTGAATTGGGAAAATAAATGGAAAAAAAACAAAAAACAAAAAACCAACAAAAAACCCAAAAGGAATATAGATTTACTCATTTTGATTGGATTTGCCTGGAGGAGGGAAGTAGTGAGTTCATTTTTGATTCGAGTTGTTTTTTTAAGAGGTTAGAAAAGGGCTACTGGCCCTTACAGAATATTGTTAAGAGGGTAAAGAACTTGATATTAGCAGCATTCTTCACTGCTGAAACATTTTCTCTTCTTCAAGGTTTGTGAACTCTATCTGTTTGTACAAATTGAGTGGAAAATGTATTTATTGCTTTAGCAGATGATCTCCACTAACCAGCATCTCATTTGTTTTTAAATTTGTGATTACTTGGCATATTTTGATGTGTTTTGTCTGTGAGGGTTTTTAAAATTAGATTATTTTCTTCTGCTAAACTCTTTTTTTTACTAGACTATCTTTGTTAAGACTATCTGATCCTTAGCTTGAATGTTTTACTACTTCTAAGGAAGCCAGGGAGATGGCATGAGAAAGCATTTTCAGCAGGTTGAGGAAATCTCTCTCTGACCTTATGTTTCTGACTGTCCTGGGGCAGTAGATCAGAAGAAAGCTGTTTATGTGAGCTTAGGGTTTGGAGAGAGCTATCTGCTTGTTAGCTAGTACTAAACAACAGGTATAATAATTTGCTGACAAATTATGAGACTATGGTAAAAGGAAATTACTGAAGTTCAACTCTCAGATGTTCAGTGGAGAATGTTGTTAGGTCTTGTTCTACTTATGACTTGCACAAGTACCACTTGCTGCCATGTCTTAGTGTACATTTCAATTCTCTTTATCAGTTTACATAGTTCACATATCACCTGAAAAATTGCTTGTCTACTTACCATGTATTTCTGGACTTTGCAATAACAGAGATGATTGAGATACAGCCCTCTTAAAGTAACTAGAAAGATGCTGATAACAGAATGCAATTGGTGAGGGACATCTGACTTTTTAGAGCTTTTTCCTGTCATTAGTATGCCAGCATCTAAATTGGTTAAGTTGCCAGAACCCTTCAGAAATCACATTCCCCATTTTCTCTTGCCCAGCTCACATACCTACTCTTCTCATTTGCTATTGAAGGGTAGGTGGGTTGAGAATATTTTTTTCTTGTAGACAAATGAGTTTTTGTTTCTACATGTTAATGTAGTATAAACATGCATTTTATGGCCTTTTTAAAATGGATTTGGGTAATAATATAAACTTTTGAAACAGGGAAAGACTGACTCCTTTTAATGGGAGGAACAGATATACTTCAGCATTATGAGGATGGAAAACAGTCACTTTCATTGCTGTGCTGTCAATCTGATTACATTTTCAGTAGGTAACGAGTGACAGTTGTTAGCAGCTGATGGCTGCATGGTGACCTGTGCAAAAGCAATTGCAATCTTGTCCTATTTCATGGTCTACAGGCCCCTACACTGCAGAATAAACCAACAAAACTGACAGTAATTGACACTGGTTTCAGCAGTCTCATGCAAGGGGTCAAGGACAATCCAGCATTCTAGGACATTGCTGAGGCATTTTGGAGTTGTTGTCTAGGAAAATTATGTGGTTTCCTGATCTCTGGTTGCCTGGAGGATCAAGAAAGGGTTTTGGTTTCTAGAAATGTCAGTTTCATAGTCTTCAGCAGGACTGTCTTTCCTTTTTAAAAAATAAACAGTGAAAGGGTCCGGGCAAGATAACCGTCTAGTTATGAAAGTATTAATTTCTTCATCAGAATACCCAGTTGGAAGAATTTCTTCCACATTTCTTAAGAAAAAAGGACGAGAAATTACCTTTTAATTGTTGGCTTGATTTCAATTTTAATTAAGCGTAATAAAGGCAAAAAGGTTTTTTGTGAACCTTTGTATATGTTTACACCCATTATGCAAACACATGGATTTTATGTAAACCTATTAAGCATAGCATATTGTGTGGAGTTGGTGATTTATGACAGAAAGTGCCATGATTAATAACAATTAAATGCCAATAAAACCTTAATTGCACCTTATGCTCTACATAGTTTTGCAATCATTTCCTTTTGTATTTACCTAAGAATCAACTATCAAAAGAACTTCCATGATCCACCAGGAATCTGTATATTTTGTGGGTATAAAGTGGTTTTGGGGTGTTTTGTTTATTCTGTGGTTGGAGTGGCTCTTGCTTTGAGGTTTAGTTCTGAAAGATGATTTGCTCTCTTTTTATTAGATAATAGTTTATTGGTTTTCCCTCATCCCTATTATCTTACTCAGTGATAGTTAAAGAAGTGATAGAAGTTTACCAGCTTCAAACTGATACTTAAATATAGCTACTTTGGAGTTCTGGCAAGGACAGCTAGAAGAAATTCATTGCTGGTTTAAATGCATTGTTCTGCTAGCAAATCCATTTCTTCTGTGGAGAGAATGACAATGGAAAGAGCAGTAAGGAATTTCCTCTCCTCCAGAAAAAAGCAAAGAATATGAATGAACGCCTTTACATGGATATACACTGGGTGGTATGTACTAGCTAGCCTCTTGGGAAGATTAAGGCTGGGATCATTTCAGCTGAGAACATTTCCACATTTTTGGGATTAGTTTTGATCCTAATGGTGACATCAGTCTTTGTTCACGTAGGATGGTTAAATTCTCAGTGCGCAGTTGTGTGCCCTTTCCCTGCTTCCAGAATTTTACCTAACAAAGTTCATATAATCATTTTAATAGCATCAACAAAATAGATATATTAATTCATTACTCAATTGTATTTTCCTTTTTAGTAATCTGAGTACCACAAATATTTAATTAAGTATCTGCAAGTACTCTTTAAATCCAAACTTGTAAATCTTGGAAATCAGAACATACTTGTAGAAAAGAAAAAAACCAAGCCATCCTTTGTAAATATAAGTTACATGTATCACTATGGTTATCTTTTTTGGTTTATCTTTTCTTCACAGGTTACTGCTAACTCAGCAATTTTATTAATCTGTGTTTAAGAAGTGGATTCATGTCTGTCTTTCTACTTCCATTACATATGTTTGGAGCATTTTCTTCATTGAAGTAATAGCTTCAATGTTTGGCAATACCATTATGTACTTGTAAATAAAACCATCAATACATAGTGCTAAAATACTAAGGTTTTCTAAACCACCATTTAACTCTGAAGACAATTTGGTGTTTAACTGCTTTAGATCCATTGGACAAATCTTAGTGTAAATGAGTATTCATTTGGAAGCAGTGAATTAAATTTTCCATTTTCTTACTCTTTCTTTCCTTTTCCCAGACCTTTTCTGTCTATATCTTCTTCACCCTTCCTTCCCATTTTTTTCTTAACTGATTCCACAGAGAAACAGGACTTTTTATTGGTATGGTTTTCTCATAGTATCATAATATGAAGTTTTATTAATTTTTAATCCCTTGGCATAGGAATCTGTTATTGCAGCATATAATGGTGAAATACAAGATTCATTCAGTAAGGGCATTTTTTGGAAGAGAATAAGTAAGATTTGGTTAAATTGTTTTACTTAATATATCTAGAAGTCTGCTCCAAGCCTGAATAGCTCACCCAACAAGAGGGTTAATGTTAATCTGCTATAGGAACTATCAAACAAGAAAGTGGTATGATCATCCTTTGACTTTGTAGTTCAAATGACCAAACTCTTATTCATATATGGATTAGAAAGGAACAACTTTTTGTATATGTTCAGAGGAAGGATGATGCATGACTGACTTATTGATGAGATAAATTGTATGTATGGCTAGGCTTCGCGAACGAAGATNTAAAAATAAGTTTAAAGGTAAACCAAATTTGTTGCAGCCCATTTCTAATTGAGTTGCATTTGCAGAAATTTTCATTCACTCAAGAAGCACTCTTCTAATTATAAAGTGGCATATTACAAACATATTATGGATAAATAAAAATTAATATACAATATAATTTTTCTAAATAAGTCCTGAATGAATCATTACTTTTAAGCATATTAAAAGAGGACATTTGTCTTTGCCTAAATGTTTACCCTCTATTCTATATTTGTCTGGAAAATGAAAAATTTTTACTCTTGTATCTCAAGTATCAGACTAAAGATCTTACACTATTTTTTTTTTTTGTATTTCTGCATTTAGGAGTCCATTTTTGTGTCTTGATTATCAAGTTTTCCCAATCTCTTTTGTTTCTGAGTAGCAGATTTGCTACACAATTTGTATTTCTACATATTTCACTTGGGTTGGAGGAAGCCTAAGTGAAACTCATTTTGCTGCTTGCATGGCAGATGCATTTTGATTCTTACGTTGCTTGAATGAGTTCTGTGTTTTTCTCTATTTGAATTTGATGCTATATTTTACTATATCATTTATAGATGATTTGAGGAATCTTTTATCAGTATCAGTTTTATTCCCTTGTAGATGGAGCCAAAAAATTCTATAGTATTAAAATATATTCTGGTTGTTTGTTGATCTGCTATATAAACTTATTATTGTTCAGCATAGCATACTGTGTTTTTTAAGTACATGACTGCCATCAAGTGCTATGAGTCACGCAGGTGAAATCCTATGTGGTGATTTAAAAATACATAATTTAGATGTTACATGTAATATTTACATCTACAGTGTTTATTGTACTGCTAGTTTAGGATAACAGGGTGAGTCTTATTCATTTTACTGCTCTTTGAGACTCTTGAGTGACAGATGACAGGAATACAGAATACTACAGGCACACACCTTCTCTAAGATGATAATATCTGATGAATCTATGAGTATGCATGAGAAAAATGCGAGCTTCAAAAGCTGGAAATAAATGTTGAGTTACCAGTGTATCAGTAGATGGTATCTTTCCCCTGACACAATTTATTTGTGATGTTAGGGAGGGCCAGATTTTACAAAAGCTTCAAATTAAGCTATCTTTTTTTTTTTTTTAGTTTTAGAACTTGCTTGATTTTCTGTGTGTTAATTTTCCCTTTGTGCTAGAAGAGTAAAATCATTCCAAGTGTAAACATCGGAGTGATTGAGTCGCTCTAGTAGTATGGTACTTGTGTAGGTATGAAAGCTGGTAACATTGAGAATAAACTGATAATGTCTAGAGCAAGTGTTTGATGTTGTATTTAACCCCATATTTGGAGCATGAGTGGCATCCTTTCTACCCAGAACATTGTGGGTTTTTTTTAATAAGTTATAGGGAAATAAATGGTTTGACAGATTTTGGGAAACTGGAAATCAAGTGCTTTAAAGTAAATGTCATAACAGCAGTGAACAAAAAGTAAGAATCCAGACTTTGATCAGAGTAAAGTGGGTCAGAAAGAGGAACAGGAGCCTGTTAACTACACAACCACAAGCATTTGCTCAGCTACACAAGCAAATGCTTATGGCAGACCAAGAAAGAAGCTTTTGCAGTATTTATAGTCAGGACATTAGATAACGTTGAAATTGGATATATTTTGAGTTCAATAAAACCTTATTATTACTTCCCTAAATTACAAGTCTTTAAATCGAGTGGATTCTGCCTTCTCTGAATGTATGATAAAGTCCATAACTTAGTTGATAATCTTTCTTGTTTTCATTTTATAATGAGGGGAAATTGATTTAGTCAAATTGACTTAGTTAATAAGTTTTGAATGTCATCAGTTCTTTCTCTCCATTATGACAATAGAGGCTATTTTTTCCCTCTTTATTCATATGGGAAAAAGTAATTATTGTGGAATAAGTAGGCTCTAAGACTGAGACTAAAAGCTTTTAACTTGGATGTTTTTATTTTCTGAATTATCCAATCAAGCAACTAGAAGCATTTCCTTTTAAATCTGTTTCTCATGCTATGGTAGAAATTAAGCAATTAAAGATAAAGCTGTAAATAAACAGATTTTGCTTTGTCTGTTGAAGTAATCTGGCCTCTGGGTCCAGTCACCTCTTTCATGGTCTCTGGAGGGATGGAGGAGGAAAGTATCCCTTGTTCAATTGCCACTAGGGTGAAGGAACAGAACTAGAACTACTGAATAGCCCTGTAGCATTTTGAGTTTTAATTGCTAGCTATTTTACCCATGCTATGTTTGAGGAATTGGCTGCTACTTATTTCTGTTTTACACAAATAGATTTCAAAGGTCTAAATGGTATTGGATTGGAGAGATGAGAGAGAGAGAATACCTGTCCTTTCTTACCAAGTTTCTGCAGTTATATTGGACTTGAGATGTAGTGTGTCTATGCTGTTTGGCAGGATCCTTAGCAAAAAAGTCAGGTTCTGGAATCCATTGATGACTTGTCTAAGGTTTCCCTTTTAATTGGATAAACCTATATATTTGACTTTTAGTTAAAATGAAACTTCACATGAGAAATTTATGACAATCCCTTGTTTTTTTATTAAATTGTGCAAGACTTCAAATTGATTTATAGCAAGAAAATAGATTAAAGCCACAGGGATTTATTTGGTTTCTTCATACAATGTTTGAAGAAAAAAAGGGAAGAAAAGATAAGTCTCAATTATTTTGATTCATATGCTTTTTGCATTGTGAAGTTATTTTTTCTGCATGTGCATAAACATGCATCTGAGTGTATGTACTTGCATATGTATATTTATGGTTTTCTACTGCCTGACTATCTGTCAGCCTAAAGAAGAAAATTTTTCTTAACCTCAAATAAAATATGTCTTCAGAACATGTGAAGATGATTGTAGAACCATTCCTTAAGTAATTTGTGCATTTATTCTGTTGACTGTAGCTTCTTATGTGCAAGGCTTTAGATGATCTTCAATGATACAAGATATGTTAAAGATCTAGGAATTAACTCCCCAAAAGCAGTGCCAGTTAAACATGAACTTCACTGTGGATACATTGTTCATTAGTCATTATTATTCTTAGTTATTACCATCTTTAACTATAAAAATACTCAACAGTCAGAAAAATGCTTTTTTATTATTGTTGAATTGAAGTTAATAATTCAAGTTATTAAAATCTATTTCATTATTAGTCATGCATTGTTTCCTGGATTTCTGGACAATCAGATTTCAAAGCAGATATTGTGGTTTTGCATTTATCTTTTATTTTTGCTTGGTTTTGTGTTCCTTTTTGCAAGACAAAATCTTCTCTTATTTAGTAGTAACAAGATACTAAACTTGAGAAATAAGATGTTAAAATGTCTTAAGTATTCATCTGAATATTGATGAATTTTTATGCCTGATTTTAGTGTGTTTTGCTGCAGAGATAAAATGTGAAACTATGCACTAAATAAGTATATTGATTATTGTTCAGATATTTAGTGGGGTTTGATAACTTCTGTGAAAATAAATACAAATTTGAAATATTGTACAAGTAGTGTACCACTAAATCTTAAATATTGTTGCAAAGAAGTCTAGGGTTGTATAGACAAAGCTTGTTTTGCCTCAAATTCTAGTTTACACTGTATAGTCGTCAATCTTTTTTTATCTCCCTCTTTCAGTAAAGTTTATTGTGATGTGGTTGTTGGAATATCTTAGTGTTGATTTGTTTCATGTTCTACTTGTAAGATGAAATATTCTATTATTTTGAAGATTTTTAGTTTGAATGTTATCAAATGTTAGCTTATGTTGAAATATTTTTTAACTTCCATTCTAATGTCAGTGCTTGATACTCTGATGGCCAGACATGGCTACTCATAGGAATGAACATTGCACTTCGGTTTGTTTTGAAGTACACCCTGCAGTGACTGCAGTCACTCCTGCTGTGAGCATGGGTTTGGACCAGAGGACTTCTGGTCATNAGTTTATTTTGAAGTACAGCCCTCTAACTTTCCAGCATGACTGCAGTCACTCCTGCTGTGGGCATGGGTTTGGACCAGAGGACTTCTGGTCATGACTTCCAACTTAATTAGTCTAGAATTATCAGCTTCTTTGTGGTCAGATGGTTTTCAGAATTCTTAGGGAACTTAAGCTTGTAGGCACTCCTGTCAGTGAAAGCGTAGCAAATAGTTTGCACTTGCAGGAATGTTTCTTCTAGTTCATGTAAGAACTCAATTACTTTCATTTCTAGCTTTTTTTCTAGATTCTAAGGAATGACATAGTTGAATGCATTAAAATGTTTGCACGTTAGTAGCTGCAGCCTTCTTTAGATGTCTAGTATTTAGAATTGTACTCCTGATGAGTTTGTTAGGAAACTCCAGATTTTTGGGAGGGCTGTTGTTTTGCCACTGTGATTTTTGTTTCATAGCTGTGACTGTGTGTATGACTCAGGATAAGCTTGAAAATACAAGATGATATGTATTTTTGTGCAAGTGTATACATGCAACTCTTTCCTCTCTACTAATAATTTGTGAAACTTGAAAAAAGTTTCCTGGTCAAAATTTTCAGTTTATTTTATGATACTTTTTTCTTACTATCTTTACTGTTATTTCTAGAGAGAGATTACTAACTGCTGTAGTATGCAAGGCTACCCCTTAACCAATACATAAGATTTGAAATTTACAATTGTGTTAATGCTCTACTTTAAAAACTGTTGGGAGATATGATGGTCATTGGAATTTTTTTGACAAGTAATACTTATTATAATGAGACTAGAGGTCATTATGTATGAGGTACAGTGCTATATAAATGTCTAATATTATTTTTTATAACTGGATAATTTACAATTCCCTTGTCAGTCAGTGAACCACGTATGAATGTTTCTGTATACCAGTCAAAGTAGATCTTTTCTTTCACAGAAGAAAATCCAGTCCTCATTGCATTACAATATTCTGTGACAAAAGACATTATCATAAGATAATTGATTGTGCTGGAGAATTACAAATGTTACAGCACCACCAAGGTTATCTAACCCCCACCAATGCCGGTTAACCTATGATAAGAGTGCTTTGTTCAGAAATATTGCTATTGCAAAATGGCTTTATAGTAACACAAAGAGGCTGTTCAGAATTTGAAAAAAAACATATTTTGAGAGAGAAATGCTACCCAGAAGCAAACTCCATCCTGACAGTGGACAGTTTAATGGTACACTTTGGATGATAAAAATGCTAATGATAAGAATTTAAATAGCCTATATGAAGTTCATGCAATTTTCAGTATGATCTTTACTTTTTGAAATAACTGGGGTTTATTGAGAGCTGTAGCTGTGTACCAAGCTGTTCTAGAGGCAAAATGTATGCTTACACTTTCCAAATCCCAAATCTTTTTGGACCTTTCAGTACAAGAAAGACATTGAAGTGCTGGAGCATGTCCAAAGAAGGTTAGTGAAGCTGGTGAGCTAGAGAATAAGTCTTGTAAGAAGCTGCTGAGGGAACTGGAGTTGATTAGTCAGTGAAGAGGAGACTTGGGAGACCTTCTCTCTCTTTGCAACTACCTGAGAGGAAGACGTAGTGAGGTGGAGGTCACTTTGTTGTCCCAAGTAACTAGAAATAGGACAAGAGGAAATTGCCTCAAGTTGTGCCAGGGCAAGTTCACTCTTTCTTCACTGAAAGAGTGGTTAGGCAATGGCTTAGACTTCCTAGGGAAGTGGTGGAGTCTCCATTCCTGAAGGTGTTGAAAAAACATGTAAATGTGGCACTTTGTGACATCTTTTAGTGGGTATATAGCGTGGTGTTGACGGTTTGACCTGATGATCCTCTCTAACATGAATGATTCTATTGAAATCCAGGGTGTCCATGATTCCAATAATAATCTTATGTCACTTCAGAGGTCAAAAAAATTTTGTGTAATTGACAGGTTTTCTGTCATCCCTGAGTAATTTACTATAAATATGTTGTAAGACCAATTCACGCTCTGGCAGATTCATCTCCATTTATGGCAACAGAGAGACTGATGATTGATTTTAATTGTTTTGTTAGGATATAAAAAGAACAAGTTATAACTAGGACAAATCTTGTGTGAAAAAGCATGTCACAGAACACCAGAGGAGAGGTGCTCCAATTCATTTGCTTCTCTGTTGAAGAGACAATTTGTCTGTGTTCCATATACTTACTCTTCCAAATTACATTACATAGAAAAGAATATCCTTCTTTGTAACTAATACTGCTACTGCAATGAATGTCTTTAATGGGCTCTGGATTAATGTAAAAAGATACTAGCATCAAGAAGTTACTGCAGTACAGTTATACTAATAGATGCTCCTTTTATTCCATACTTTGTGCATTAGCTGCTTCAGCAGTATTGAAGTCAAGTATTCATATAGATTTATTTGTTCGGGTCCTTATTTTTGCACATAATGCTTCTACGTTGATTTTATCTGCCTAGCAGTTACTCATTTCCATAGACTGACTTTCAAGTTAATGTCTGAATGTATCTTTTAGAGCATGTATTTTCGTCTTTAAAGATCTTAAAATGACTTCTTGTGAGTACATAATATGCAGAGGGATCTGTGATATTCTTGACTAGCAAAGATAATAGAACAGAAGAAAATGTATAAGCTTTCTGATGTTCTGTCATACATTCAGTGTTAGATGTTGTGGATAGGGTGGCCTCTTGGCCCATCCTGTGGAGACCTTTCTGTTTTAGTTGGTATCTGACTGGGGGGGGTAGAAGGCACACAAGAGGTAAATGGCTATGCCTTAACATGATGCAACAAAGGTTAGCTTGAAGATATTCTCCCCCTCTACTCTGCCCTGGTGAGGCCCCACCTGGAATACTGTGTCCAGTTCTGGGCCCCCCAGCAGGCGGCTGTGGACTCCACAGGAGGCTGTGGAGTCTCCTTCTCTGGAGACATTCAAGAGCTGCCTGGATGCATTCCTGTGTGACCTAGTCTAGGTGATCCTGCTCTGGCAGGGGGGTTGGACTAGATCACAGAATCACAGAACATTCATGGCTGGAAATGACCTCTCAGATCACAGAGTCCAAACAAAACAAACCAAACCACACAACCGCTGCCCTCACTAGAGCATGTACTGGAGCACCACATCTACACGTTTTGTAAACACCTCCAGGGACGGTGACTCAACCACCTCCCTGGGAAGGCTGTTCCAGTGTCTCACCACTCCTTCTGTAAAGAATTTCTTCCTAATACCCAATTAGGAATAATCCTAATATCCCCACCCTGTCTCAACTGCCATGATCTTTTAAGTCCCTTCCAACCCCTGACATACTGTGATACTGTGAATGTTGTGCTCATCTAAAAAGTGTAGCTAGCAGATCTCATTGGAAATGAATAGTTGCAGACTTTTTGTCATCTATAACACTTTGGAAACCTTTTTCTCATTCTGCAAACAAAAAGAAAAAAAAAAAGAGTAATCGGATCAAGCCAAGATACCAACGTCATTATCAGTCTTGAAGCTAAACAGTAAACCACACACCTCTTTGCTCTTTCTCTGGTATAAGTTAATTGGTTTTGTTTATAAAGACTGTTTAAGGAGTTGGCTTTTTCAGTAAGCACTATGAGAAACTACCATTAAAGAGAATCCTTACCAGCATGCCACTTGAATTTGTTATGAGAGATTTGGCAGAGTGGTCTCAGGGTTAAGACCTCTTCTCTGCTGTGGGATAACTTCTGACAGCCAGTTAACAACATCAACGAGCAGCCACAACCTCTGGATTACACTAGTTGTAATTACCAGGGTCCAATACAATTCATTTTTCTGTTTGCATGTTGCCATCTATTCTCATTGAATCAGGCTTTGTTCCTCCTGTTTTTCTAGCTTGTTTGCAGTAGTTTGAAATGATTAATTTTAAAAGTACAATTTTTTGATTCGTGAAATATTGGGAACTGGGATTAATCAAGTAGGTTCTGAGTACTTTTTCTGGAGCACAACACTGAATTTCTGGTAGTATTTTTGAAAACAACTGCTCACTAAAATAGTGTGGCATGTCTGCTTACATTAAATTTCTAGATATTTTACAGATACTTATTTTAACAGCTGAAATTCTGTGCTGGGGTGATGATTACACTACTTTACAAATATCTATACTGAAGTATACTGAAGCATAGAAGGGTGAAAAGACTCCAGTGTGATTAAGGACAAATGTAGGCTATGTTTGAATACCAGATTGTCTTCATGCCTGAGAGAGTAAGGCAGGTATTATTTCTTGCAACAAGAGCTGTTTGCTGGTTGATTCTGTTTCCAGATAACCACTATATACTCTGCTGCCAGCTTAACTATGGTATTTTTATGGCTTATTTTTAAGTTATTGTTAGTCACTACCATAAATAAGATTTTATTTTATCTGAATATTTGCTGCTGTGAAGGGTGGCCACAGAGAAATCAGAGGTGTTATCATTAAAAGGTTTGAGTTGGGATTTTTTTTCTAGTTTTTTCTTTTTTTTTGGTAAGCACATAGGAGTGAAAACCAATTTAAGGCTAATTTACATCAGTCTGGGAATGTGAAAGGGTCACTGTCATGTGTTGATAGTCACAGTGGTTAAAGAAATGATATACAATGATAGTCAGATATCAGAGGATAACTTGAATTTGCAATGAATGTTACTGGAGTTTAGGAATCATTTAACTAACAGGAGATGCTTAGTGTTTGAAGGATAAAATGACCTTTTTTTGTTTCTTGTTGTCATTAATTTCCTTTTTAAATGCTATTTTCCTTCATATATCTTTCTGGCCTAGTTATGGAACTATATTACTACAATTGAATTGCCTTTTCTTATTTCACAAATTTTAACCACAGTAGAAAACTGAAGATTTTCAGGTAGCTAATTTTAGTAAACCCTCTTGATATTATGTGAAGTTTTTCATTCTTTTGTCAGTTTTGTTCTTTAGGCTGCTCATTCTCTTCCAAATAACTATTAGCGTAGTTTACCCAAATGTTTAATTTTATACGCCTTCTTTCATATATGTTGATCTTCATTTCAACATAGTTTAATTGTGGTCTTTATTAGTTTGAGATGAGAACTCAGGTTTGAAGTCAAGGATAGGAATGATCTGCTATGTTGCCTCAGGACTAATACAGGGATGACTCTAACTTAATGCTCAAGAATCCAACTCTCTCTACTGCTTACCCTGATACATTGAGGTGCACTGCTGTCAGCTCTCTATCTAGTGAATAGGAAACAAGATTTTGCTAAACAGATCCAGCAGCCATCAGAGAGTCACGCATATGGTGATGAGAACCCTCTTGCTTTTAAAAGGAAGATATGGAAGATGTTGGAATTCAGCTTCCCCACTCAAGCTGCTTCCTGCAAAGCTGATCCCAGTGCTAGTCATATATTGCTCTACTGAGTAGGGCGCACTTTTCATTTAAGGCTAGCATTTCCAATCTTTTCAATATTAGTTCCCTTGATGTTGAGCTCTTTTCCTGTTTTACAGATAAACTTCTGGCAGTCTCATATCTGTATTACTTGTTTGCTTTCAATTTTCTACAGAAACTTTTCTTTTGAAAAGTGTAGTCTTAGATATTAGTTTTTCTGTCACTTTTCTTTACAGTCAGAATAGATTTCTCTTTAGAAGTTATAGCCATATTGGTTGAGCCCTCATTACTTTGACTTTGTCATTTTAATTTGATTTGATTGTCTTGAATAGCATGATTCATTTTGTAAGACATGTTTTCTCTTTTTTGTTCTCCTGACATACCAACATTACTAGAGGATAAATATTTACAGGTTGTTCTGTTTAGTTACCATACACATTGACTCATTATATATATTTTTATTTTTCTTCAAAGAGCTTGGCACAAGTTAGTGCAAACACTGAGGGAACTAAATAAGTCTTCTGAAAGGTGACCCTACAATACATCTCTCTTTCAATACTTAGTGATCCACTGAAGTGAATTTCATCCTGTAATGTTTTATGATTACGTAACACTCCTCAGAGTGTTTTGCACTTTTTATCTAGAGAGTTCAGTGAGAACACAACCATTCTTATTGTCCTCATGCTAGAAAAGCTTTAAAGGAAGCTTTTCACAGCAACTGGAAAAAAAAAAAAAAGGCAATATTTTTTTTGCCCTCAATATTGTTAAACCTTTGGCAAAGAATCAACACTTCTGAGAAAAGCTAGTAAACATGCTTTAACTTCTGCCAGAGGAGGAAGGGAAAAGGTAGAAAGTTGTCCAACTTGATTGAAGCTGCTTGTAAAGGATGTCCACACCAATGAGACTAGGAAGTCTCATACTAGCTGGCAGGTGGACAAAGTCTGTCAAGCAATCCAGGTGACTACATGAGCTCACCGTTACAGATGCCAAGTCAGTGTGAGTTTGGAATTAAACATGTATTTACAATTCTTAAGGAACAGCAGCCTTTCCCTGTCACACTTACTGGTAGATAGAAACAACATTACTAAAATTGAGATCAGAAGTTTGAACTAATCTCATACTGGGACCATCTCATTAAAGAGTTTTCTTTAGAGGTTTATACTGTGATTGTTTTTCATCTTTTCTTCCTCTCTTAAACAGTCCTTAGTTCTGTCTTTGGCTCTGTAATTTAAAATACGTATGGCTGTGTGCCTTAAGCAACAATTAACTCTCTGTGCTACCTAGTTCTGTGATGCTCTCTCAAAAGTTTGATCTTCCTCAGAAGTTTCTTTCCTCATGTGCTGCCTCATCGTTTTTGCCTTTCATAGATTTCTTCCCATCTGTTTCAGATACAGCAGTGTCTTTTTTCATTATCATACTGGTTTTTGATGAATCACTGTGAACCCTGAATTTATTTTTCCATGTATATACGTATGATTTCAACAGTAATGCTGAGTTAAACTTGCAGTTTCTAAGTGACATAGGTCACAAGGACTGTTAATAAAGTCCACATCAACATCTGTGGACTTCTGAGTTTCTGTACTCTGACTCCTTGATCCACTGTGTCTGACTAAAGCTGTCCTTTATTGAGGGAAAAATAGTCCTAAATCCACTTATTTAGACAGTGTTTTTGCTTTCAAACGCACTGGGACTGCAAATGAATGTCTTTTCAGTAATCAAATTCTTCTGCTATCATACAACAAAGCTTAAGCCTCTATTTACCTTTTCCCTAGTCTTTCTCTGCAGGCTGGAGTAAACCAACTTACTTTACCCACCACTGTAGTGTACCTACTGATAGGGCACCATCCTTCACTACTATGTGATCTAGAGGCTTCTGTTGGAAACCTGTCATTTGGCCACTCACCTGTCATGTTTTACTAAGCCCCTGGTAAAATAGGTCACCTGAACAATACAGCTCATAGCCTTGAGATGATTTTTTTGCCTACAAAGTGGCTTAGAGCTAGAAAACCCTCTCAAAATTGGCGTGTCATAATTTGCTTTTCTTCTTACTTACTTTCCTTTTTCAGAGGCCAGCTGAGACTAGGAAGAATTTAAAATGTTTGTAGAATGTCCTAAGAAGAAACATTAGAAATGTTTCTCAAAACTTGAACAAAACTTAAAATATTGTCATTCAGTAATAGAAAGCAGAAGCTTACACTTGTTACAGGCAGCTTTTCTAGCAGCAGTAGTAGTGCATATGTTGTTCACATTCACTGTTATATTAGTGTGACAAATATCGGCTTTTATTAAGTTGTTCTTTTCCATAAATACAAGCAAGAAAATAGTCATTAAAAGCATTATTGCATTCATACTCATATTTGCTTTGACTAGATGACAGTAATCCATCCCAGAAAGGGAAGTTCCTTTTTAAGAAATGTTTACTGATTAATTGATACTGTATTTTAAAAGACAAAAGCCTAACAAATACCGAAAAGCAAACCACAGAATACATTATATATATATAAATTCGACGTTTATCCTCCAAATTATTGTTGCTTTGGCAATATATTTAATTTCGGTGAATGTGGGAAAAGATTTGTAAGATCCATTCAAGCAATGTGGTTTGTATTATATACATTCAAGAATATTAATCTGTTTAAGTAAAGATTAGTTTTGTGAGTAAAGTTCATGTTATATGGAATTAATAATCTTAATCCAAAGTAAATTCAATCAAGTTTTAACCTACCTTTCTATCAGCTGTCTAGTGAGGAGATGAAAGTAAGACAAAAGGAGATCTGAGATGCAGACAAAGATAACATTGAGATTGTTTTAGCTAATTGAGAGAATGTGAGAACCTTTTTCCTGAATTGAATTTCTGACATCAGGGAAGTAAAGTACATCCCCAGAATTGTTAGGTCACATATAACAGATAATCCATTCAGGTAGTCCTTTCAGTTACCTGGTTTTCGGGGAGCAGGGAAATGTTACTCCAATTTTGTAGGACAGAGGTCAGCATAGACTTTCCTTCAATTTAGAGGACAATAGATAATGAAAACTTACTGATTCAGAAATCTTTAAGACTAGAAGGAAAATGAAGGATTTTCCTTTCTTCTGCAGAAGTTTCAATCCAGGTTTAGTTCTTAAAAACATGAAAAATGAATCTTTCCTTTGCCCCCGTTCTCTGCTTTCTGGCTGCACATTTCTATTTATTTAAGAAAAAAGGACTTTCGAATTGACAGTCTCCATGCTTTCTTTTTGTTGCTTCTTGTTATTTTTTATTCTTCCCCTCTCCCCAGAGTATTTATAGTTTGTACAAGGGAACAATTTTGTACTTTATCAAGGTATTGGTAAATCGGACATATGAGTAGACATAACTCTGCGTAAGCAAGGGCCTTTAGAGTCTAAACCAAATTAGCTTTTAGCATGAATTGCTCTGGGATCCTGCTACACCCAAGGAGTAGCATGGAAGATTCTAGAAAATTTTAAATATTTAAGGTAAATATGGAATGAAATATTCATTTCAATATACATATGAAATTTCATATGTAGTCTAGTTAATGGCCTGAATTTTTCATCCAGCTTTGGCTCCCTTTGTCATATAACAGGTCTCCTGAATCAGTCTGAGACAACAGGAGTTGCTGTTGAAAGATACCCTTTCAGATTAATGCTTGTTTATGGAAAACAACATTTCCTCAAGTTATTTTTACACCAACTATCCCTTGCTGCTGGAAGCAAGGTTATATGCGAAGTATTTTGCAGTTTTGGAAATAACGTTGCAGAGCAAGTCTGCCTGGAATGAAGTTCATCCATAATTGAAAATTTCTTATATCACTTCAATCATAAATTCAGAATCAAAAAGAAGTAGATTTTGGGTTAGGCTTAGTGAGCATGAAAAAGAATAGAAACTCATCGGCAAGTAATATCAAGATAACAATAAAGGTTCCCTTTTTAATAGATGTTGTTAGGATAGCTATAACTTTTCATATTAATTTGAAAGGTAGCTGGATTCTGTATGATTTAGATGCAGAATTTTAATTCTCATAGCTTCTAAACAACAGCATGTAGGAGTTTGGTCATCTGTACTATAGTTTTTTGCCATGGATAATTTTTAAGAAAAAATATAATGCATAGACATGTTTTTCTATGCAACATATATCAGTTGATTAAAATATTCTTAAATATGGAAGCTTCACATGACCCGCATGAAAGACTAATTTGTCTTTTTCTCTCATCCTGTAGGTGACATATCTTAGAAAAATATTGTTGAGGGTTTCAGGATTTTTTTTTTTATTTTTTGTTTTAAATAGCTGACTTTTACCCCACTCTATGAAACATTCTAAAGCTGGAAAGAAATTCCTATCTTTGAGGAAAGAAAAAAGTATTTTTAACATTTTAATTACTGAATGTTTTAATCAATATATTGGTATATGATAGAATTCTCAGAAAAATAATTCATAACAGCAAAATGGTATCATATGTATTATGTTGACATTCATATGCCTGCAAATAACTGACATCTAATTTTCACTCTGTTTCTTTATGCATCTCAATTCAGAGTTTCAAGTATCAGGATCACTTGTCTAAAACAGAGTTTTACAGACTTTGCAACCTAAAATTAATTTGTCATAAATTTTGTTTCAGAAGAAATGACATTGCTGTAATGTGGCATTTAGCAGTACTTCATAAGATCCGTTTTAATTTGGGTTGGAGAAATAGCCTTTTCTGTATATGAACTTTTATTATTTTTGTTCTCAGTAGCTTAAGTGTTAAAGCCTGAAAGGATTGAGAAAGCTGCAGTGAATGTGTTAAGACTGTTAATGAAGCTTCTGAATCTAAGGACAAAATTAGCTCTCACACCCACACTGTGTAAAGTACAGCAACTGTCTGATAGAATTGCATCATGACTTTTACCTGGGGACACTAGTATTACATTCACTTGAAATGATGAAATTGGGAAGACAGATGTCCCCAAAGGACACTTTAAGGAACTTGTACCTACATAAATTGCTCGTCAAAAATCCCTGGATTCTTAAATTTGAGACCTATGTAAAAATACTTAGAGTGTGAATGACAGATGATACATTGTATCTTAGAATATTTGCTTTTAAGAGAAGAGAAGAGTATACTTCTGATAAGAGAAAGACAGACTGAAAGGAACTTTTGAAAGCAAAGATTTTGAACTACTTAATTTTGTTAGAGGGAAGGATAGGTCTGCATATGAGTGTCTGTTTCATCACAATCAAATGCTGGAGAACAAAAAAGGGCAACTGCTTGTTTTCTCCATTTCAGTGACTGGGAAAGATCCCTGTAGTTGTAGTCATAGAGAAAAAGAATCTCCAGGATCTAGAATATCCTGTTGTTCTCACTTCTCTTCCTACTCAAGTTGCTTTGTGCTGATGTAGCATAGCCCATCAGGCCCAGCAGATCTGTAAAGAACAAGATCAGGAGGATTGATATTCTTCTGGCATGCTAGCTCCCTGCTGCTGATTTCATCTATTCCTTCCTGATTTTATATATCCATTTGTACTGCTTGTATTTCTGCAAGATCATAATGACTGAATAGGTATGGCTAGGCTTCGCGAACGAAGATCCAGGGAGGGCTCCATCCACGCTCCTCATCAGCGCCTTTTCCAAGCGCGCTGATAAAAAGAGGATAGCAGATAGCACCCTCCAGCCTGCACTATGGATTTTTTTTTAGGTGAGACACAGCATGCGCAGAGCTGGACCCACCCTTTAGTCCTAAGGTTCATCTGCCAGGGCCTAGCAAGCTTGGACGCTGGCAGCCAAGTCCTTAGGACATAGGTTTTATTAGAGTGTCCTTCTCTTAGATGGAAGGCCTGACAGGGCTAAAGGAGCTCCATCTGCCCGGGTTTGGCATCAGAGTTGTCCTTCTCCTAGGATGACTGCCAGAAGGCTAATGAGCTCATCCTACCCATACAAGGATTATAGGAACATGGGTATCACTCCCCACACTTTCCCGTGGGCAATGAGTTTAATGCTCCCTCTGCTGTCGGCACAGTTATCGCACCAGGGGCCACAGAAGACCCCAAGTGATTTTCAGACTGTGCCTGAATGACTGAATAGCATTAGGCATTATCCAGCAATGTAGGCTTGGAATAGGCTGTAAGAAAGCACTACAGGAGGAAGAGAATGTAGAGGAAGCAGAGAGAAAAGAATAAAATCTTACAAGAACAAGGGTCTTGAACAGGAGTTATAAGCGAGTAGTAATTGAAAACAACCTTAGCAGAGATTAAAAAAAAAAATAAAATATTTTTATGAGTGGTATCCTTGTTTAAGAAAGCTCATGCCTCTTGAAAGAAGTACGCTGCAGAGGCACCATACAGAAGTAAATAAGGATTAAGCTTGAAATCTCTAGCCTTCAAGGCAAACTTCCCAAGGAAAGTCTAATTTTTTTTTTTCCTAGTGGGCTACTGAGTGTGCTGAAGACTAAGAGGAAACACTGCATAAAGAAGGGTTTAGTTATTTCTCCAATTGCAAAGAATTAAACATTTCCTTATTATGTCTACTCATTTCTTTCTAAATTCCATGGTACTGTGGAACAGTGGAAAAACCCACTGGCTACTTCCTCCTAGGGGAGGAAAACATGTTACTTATCCTAAAAAGGAGGAGATGTACTTGCTGCCTGTCATTTTGTTATAATTCTTATGGGGAGATTCTTATGGGTATTGAAATAATGTTTGTACTTCACTTTATTAAGGTGGATATTATTAAACCCATATAGTCTATCACTGTAAAATGGAGTTTTTTGACCTGATGCTTGTAACTATTCTTGGAAGCCTTCATGAATTTAAAATGAAAGAGTTTGGAACTATTGAATGTTGTCTGTTTGCATCCGTCAGATTTTACAGTGATTTTGCATCATATATAAAGACATCAAAGTTGATGAATTTATTTTGGAAAAATTTTAGACATAAGGAGTCTAAATTATCTTCTTGAAGAAGATGAAAAATTGACACTTATCACTATTTTTTAGGTGTAGAATATTTTACAAACATGACAGTAAGTTGAAGTAAATTAAGAACTTCAGAGATTCATTTTACAGCTAAGACACACATAGAGAGATTCTGCCTCTCTACTCTGAGACCCCACATGGAGTACTGTGTTTAGCTCTGGAGTTCTCAGCACAATATGGACATGAACCTGTTGGAAAGGATCCAGAGGAGGGCCGTGAAGAACATCAGAGGACTGGAGCAGTCCCTTCTGAGGGCAGGCTGAGAGAGTTGTGATTGTTCAGCCTGGAGAAGAGAAGGCTCTGGGATACCTTATAGCAGCCTTCCAGTACCTAGTGGGTTTGGAGAAGTTGCAAATGCCCTTTCCCTGGCAGTGTTCAAAACCTTGTTGGATGAGGCCTTGAGCAACCTGGTCTAGTGGAATGTGTCCCTGCCTATGGTAGGGGAGTTGGAACTTGGATGATCTTTAAGATCCTTCCAACCCCAACCCCATTCTATGATTTTATGAAATTTGAGATATCAATTGCCTGGGATACTAAAATAGAATGATAGAATGTCTTGAGTTGGAACAGACCCACAAGGATCATCAAGTCCAACTCCTGTTTATGCACAGAACAACCCCAAAAAATCACACCAAAGATTTTAAGTAGGACTCTTTAACAAGGAAAATTGAGAAAAAGCATTCATAATTAGGCAATAAATAAGTTAAAATCATGTAAAATAATAATTGATAAAAACCAAGAAGTGGAATAACTTGAAAATGCCTCTATGCATAGATTTCACACAGCAAGATGAATGTTTTATTCCTTGTTTACTATTTACTCAGCAATTGATACAGATTATGACTTTTGATATTTACCTTTTAACATGTCTGTGGCAAAGCTTGGATCTCATTTATGTTGGAAAGATTGATTTATTTTTAACCATATTTCCATAAAACTACAGTGTTGTACAGCTTAGTATATATGCTGAAATCCTACCAGTGGACATGCAGGTTCATTTATAGATAAACTTACTTTTACTTTCTGTGTAGAGCATAAGGCTGTATTCCTTACCACTTAGATCAAGACTTAGAAAGGCAGCCTTTACTATAGCTTTGTCTATTAGTTTTGAAATATCACAAGCTATGGTGGAAATCTAAAATACTGAGAAGAAAGCAGATGTAGTATAAAAAAACAGTACACAATATCTAAAGGGTATGGTATAACAAATACATGGGATATGGTTGAGCAAAATGGCCAATAAAACTTACTATTTTTAATTGATTTGAAAAACCTACAGAATTTGATAGAGGGGATGGGGAGTGAGGGAGGAATCTGTGTAGTAATTTCGGATTCTTACAGGAGGTTAGCTATTTCCTTGCTAAGCTTACTTGCAAAATTAATTCAAATTGGCTTGGATAAGAGCACTGTCATGTGGATTAAAAGCTGGCTGAAAGACTACAAACAAAGAGTGTCTTGAGGGTACAGCAGGGATCACTGCTAGAACCAGTCATTTTTAACATCTTTATTAATGATCTGGGAGAGAGTGTTAACAACATGCTAATAAAATTAGGATGTAATACTAAATTGTGAAGAGATAGAAATACTTGAAAGTTATATAAAAAAAAAAGATACAGAGCCTAGAGAGAGATTAGAAATGCTGGCAAAAGTACCACAGTGAGCTTCACTGTCAAGAAAATGCAGCTAAATTAGATCTTGTGAGGAGAATTTGGAAGATAGATAATATGCTTAAAGAAACTTGGAAGTAATTGTGTAGAAAAAAAAAAAAGCTGAAAGTAAGAGTGATAATCAACAGCAAACTAAATGTGAATAAACCATTTAAGAGGGTGGCACAGGAGGACAAAAGTAACTGGAGAAGCCTCTGAGCCCCTAGGGCTGTGAGTTAGACTCTCAGCAGCTAAACTGAGAATTTTAAAGTTTCTTAGAGCAGGCATCTGGCAAGTGCTGCAGTGGGGAACAGCCATAAAATGACAGATTAGTTATGGATTTTCTTCCTTCTTTCTAATTTCTTTGAATTTAACATGATATTCTAACAGCACTCAAATGTTGCAGCTGTTAAATATGACCATTTAAGCTAATACTAAGTAGGAGCAAGTTACTAAATTATTATTTCTGCAGTAACAGTGGCAAATATCTGGCAGAGTCTTATTAAATCACAAACAAATAATGGAAAATACAGTAGTATTGAGTACTTCTGGGAGTGAAACTAATTTAGTGAACATAGCATCAAAGAAACATCTTCAGATCTCAAGAATTCAGTATTTTTAAGCGAACTATAAACACTTTGTATATAAGCATAGTAAGTTCTTACTGAGTCAGGGTTACCTGTTGTACTTTACTACTAAATTCCTAAAGAAGACCAGATGATCTTTCTAGGTCCCTTCCAACCCCTGACATACTGTGATACCGTGTAAATATTAAGAAATACAATTCTTTTATTTTGGTTTAAGGGTGTTTTCCAGACACCTGTTTTCTCTCACAACAGCCCACAAAAGTATCACTCACTTTGAGGATTCTGGATCCCTCCTTATTAGTAAACCTTTTTTTATCCACTGGAGTAAATCAACCCATTTATGTTAAGAATCTATCACCTAAATATTTTAGAAAAGACTCTTTTTTTCCTCTCTGAATCTTTCTAACAAGTTGAAGCTTAAACAGTTGTAGCAACAAGAATCTGCAAATTAAAGCAACAGTCATGGTTTCCAGCTTTATCAGCTGAAGAGAAGCAGGATTTGTTGTGGTAAATGTGTAAGACACGGACAGCAAAACTCCTTTGCCTACTGTTTATTCTTGCATATCTCCTTTTAGTTCATCGACACTACTTGTTCTGGGCATGGCCAAACAACTCACATTGTTGCAAAAGTATTTGCATTGATACTGAAGCTGTGCATTCAGTGAGCATGTGTGAGCACATTTACAGCAACATTAACTGTGTAACTAAAGGGGATTTTTTTTTCTTTTTTTAAGAAAATTGATCTGGCTGAACAGTAGCCATTACTTTATCTTAAAATAGTTTATGTAGCAATATTATGTATGAAATGCAGCCTCAGAACATCTATTGTAGCTATTTATTATTTTGTTTATTTGCTTAAATGAGTAGCTGAAAGTCTCTGTCACCTCTGATGGGCTCTATATTCATATCATCCATTGAGGCTTTTTGGGGTGTGAAGATATAACTGTAAGGACTTTTTGTTACATATACGTTTCTTTGAAATGGCTAACAGAACCTAGAGAAGAAAATGCTAGGGAAAATTGTGATAACTCATTTCTGAGCTATACCTCTTTGAGAAGAAGATAGAAGTTTCCATCTTTTGTAAAATTTTGAAAATTAAATTGACACCAGTTGTGTGTTTTGTTGATTGTGGTTCTAGAAACCTGTTCAGTATGCTACTGAAACCTGGGTCTGTCTGAGTGTTCTCTGTTAATAGCAAAGGTTCAGTTACTTTACTTGCTTAGTGGTTTGCTTCAGCTTTAGTCAGCACATTGAAATCTACATTTTGAGTGCTTTTTTGGCAACATCTGTTAAATAGACTTTTACCTTCTGTTGATGATTAAGGTAACATGTCACAGTCTCAGACTGCATTAAAACACACTGGCCTTTATTTGTGATTAAATAAATGCAAATCTGCATATATTTTACAATTTTTTTTTTGTTTAACATCAAGCTGTGGGGCTACTCAGTCTGTGAACATATTTATTCTATTACAGTACTAGCATAAGCAAATAAAAAGCTAGATGTGAAATTACATTTTGATTGGAAAACGAAGGTGTTTAAGTGTTCTTTATGTGTGTAGTAGTATTACAGATTTGCAATATTTGAGGGAACAAGTATAGTATGCATCTTAATTTTTGAAGATTGAAGTATATCTTTGTCACACCAGTAAAGAGAAACAAATTGAGTTCATTAAGTGAGGTCTGTAAACAACCCAATCTTGCAAGGTCACTTTGCAAATCTTGCATTTTGTTAAGGTTTTTAGATACTACCTATTGATTCCTTTCAAAAGCTCAGTGAGAAAAGTAGTAAGTGCATTCGCGCTGCTCAACACCAGGCAGCTCGAGCTAGGCACCATGCTCGCACCCAGAACCACTTGCCTGACTGGATTTGAGCATCTGCTCTGACTCCAAGCTGGGCTGAGAGGCACACTTCAGTACTCTTTCTTCTGCTTCTGCATGCTGCAGTTGTCATAACAATCATCCAGCCTTGTGCATGGTAGTGACCAAGGAGCCCACTCTAGATAGCAACACAGACTGTTCCTTCCTCTGCCCTGAGGTCTCAGTACATTAGTTAGTCTCAGTAGATAGGAGAGAGCCAGTGAAATGAAGTGCCATTATTCCTGTTTCAGTGGTGGGATATTTTATCAGAATGTGTAGGCAAACAAGCAATCGTTAGACTGACCTACTTGTTAGAAGTATTAATTGTGCTTTTTTTTTTAAAGGCTGTGTATTGCATATACTTATTGACAAACTGTAGAAGTTTGGCTTGTTATTGATGGAAAGGCACTTGGCAGAATCAATTAACATAGACATTTGTTTGATTCATTATTGTTGCTCTTTGTTGTTCTATCAGTTATTTACTGAGCTTGGTTGATTAGCCCATTCTCCTCCATTTACAGTGGTAAAGCCTTCTGAAGACTTCCTTTAAAACTTTGACATTGAAGACTAAAACTAGTAAGATACACTGCTCAGATGCTCTTCAGAAAAACTTCCAGCAGTGATGTAGTACAGAGTTGCACAAGATGCATGAAACCACCTAATTTTGCATTCAATTCATAAAGAAGTAAGCCAAACATTGGTGGTTAATTGTCTGGAGAACTGGTGTTAAATACAGGATGATATTACAGCTAAAGTGCCAAATAAAAGGAAACATAAGAAGTGTAAGTCTAGCATTTTTAGCAGGGAATATGGATTACCTAGTTTATTGCTAGAAAAGACACCATCTGTTTTCTCATTGCCCTGCAAAGAGGCAGGAACATTGTAGTTGTGGATTGGATGAGTTTCATACGTGCAAGAAATTTGTTTTAAATGTGAAGTTAAATTAATCCTAAAAGAGCGAAAAGAAAAAAAAAAAACAAACCAATCAAAATTGGTTTAACTGACATTGGTTATAGATTGTACTGTTATAATGTCATGTCAAGACTTGTACTGCAGTTACACAGGTCCCAGAAAGGTTTTGTTTTTAGGGAATCTCTATGACTTATTCAGTGCGTGCAAGGTATGTTGTTACTTTAAAAGAAAAACTTTATCAAATTTCTAGTTTTATAACATTTACTAGTCATTTCTTATGTTTGAAAGATTTCTGCATAGCAGAAATCCACTTCATATTGTATGGTTTCATTGACTGTAATCAGCAATTTACCACACATTGTTTGAAAGGAACTGAGAAATCTCAGCTAAGAATATTGCTTATAGGATGAAGTTCTTGCACAGTTCTAAATCTTTAAAGGAAACTTTGTGAAATTTTGTAATGTTGTGCTGACTTTATTATGAAGAAGTAAACAGTGCCTTATTTAAACAAGTGGGATATTTGAATGTTAATAACAGCTGGTGGGGAATTTTATTATAGAGTAGTTGAGCACTTGAAGTATAATAGTGGTTTTTCAAAATAAGAATTAGCACACTGACAAAAACTGAAGGCTACAGTTTAGAAAGAATGAAAGTTCTCCAATTTAAGCTTATGTTACCCACAGACTGGTGAGGCCCTGATTTACAGGGAGAGGACAGGAAATTTTCTCAGATAGTCTTCAGCCTGTAGTTTGTTTGCCACCCCCTGGATGTTTCCCAGTGGTGGGCAAAAGGGAACCAGGCCTGGCCCACCTTTCCTCCAGGTTCAGGAGGAGAAAGCTGTGCTGTGTC
This sequence comes from Bucco capensis, assembly GCA_013396975.1. NCBI lineage: Eukaryota > Metazoa > Chordata > Aves > Piciformes > Bucconidae > Bucco > Bucco capensis. The sequence goes on from VWZO01012788.1 coordinate 681,516, forward strand.
AGCATTGATTGCTCCTAGAGATGAGTAAAGAAAAGCAAAAGGGGAAACAAGATTTGTTAAATACTCGTAGGCTTGAGAAAATGGCATACAACTGGATGTAACTTGGTAGAGAATCAGGGCAAGCCCAGCACTTTTGTTGCTTCATTTGCACTGTTTGGATGATGGTTGCATTCTAACCATTGGAGGTCTGTAAAGGCATAATTTTATAAGCAATGTATGGTAAATAAGAATTAAGAGATCATTTTTTCTCCTGGACGTTTTTCATGGATTCCTTCGGTCCTATCATGCCACAGCTAAGAGGCAGTTCCATAAATTTATATCTGTTCCTCTCACTTCTGTCTTGGAATAAGACAGATATTACTATAAATTATTACTATAAATCCTAGATGAGAAATTACTCATAGTTCATTCCCACATCCAGCAGCCTTTAAGAGATGTATTGTATTGCTCTCTCCGTCCTCCATGTAATTCCTTTCTGCTGCTTTTAGTAACAATAGATGTGGTAGTGCCCTTTTTTCCTCCTTTAATGTTTAGCAGTGAAACAAGTAATGCTGACTTGTAAATTGTCATGATTTTGCTTTATTATTACCAACTGTTTTGACAAACAGGATTGGTTCATACCTCTGAACAGCTCTGTCAGCCTGTGCAGCTTTCTCCATGTACCATTGTAAACCTAACCAAATGCTTTGAAGGTTATTTTCTCTAGCATATGGACTAGAGCATTTGGGGTTCATAAAGCTTAGATTCTGGAATACAGTTATGAAGGAACCTAAACTGGAAAGGATAATTATGCAGGCATTTTTCACAGCTGCATAATTGCTTTATGTAGCAGGTCATCGTTGTGCTGCAGTAATAAATTGTAATGTTGTCCATGCCTTTGAAAACGTTATCTTTGCTTTTGCATGCAAGAAAATAGCAAATAAGATGTATTCCAATTTGCAGGTAATCCAGTTTGTTTATTTCTAGTTTGCATACATCACATTTCAGTTGAATTTATAACCACTACCAAAATTACCTCTTAGAAAACAAAGTCTGAATAATCTTGGCAATGGTACAAGCATTGCTTTTATTTGCATTTTATTTTGCCACATCTAACTTCTCAATTTTTTTAAAGTATTTATTCAAGAAATATTTTTTTCATTTGCAAATGTTTTCTGTTTATTCCAGCAGCTTATAGAATCAATCTCCAATTCACACTAAACCCTATTTTCTTAGAACGGTTGCTTTTAGGATATTCAGAAGCAGTTCACTAATAATACATTCAAAGCAAAACCCCTGTACGATTCTGTGCCACCCCTGACTGCATACTTCCAGCTTTAAAAAATTCAGTATCATTTGAATCAATTTAATGCATATTTTAAGATATTCATACAGAATACTTGTCATATATTCCATTCTTAAAAGTGAAATGGCTCCTTTCATTTTAACAGAGATTTCACTATTTAACAAATGCTTTTTCAGATCCAATTACTGAATGTTTTATTCAAAGCTTTTGTGCTAGTCTCAAAGTTAATAAAGTTTAGAAAGAACTGAATTTAAATGTGAAAGAGAATTTCCTTATACACAAATACTACTGAGTTTTCACTGAAGAACTCCCTACTGGAAAAGTAAAATATGCTAAATTATTATCTGTAATTTAAAAAAGAAAAATCTACCTGTAAATGCTGTCTTTTGGTGTTTAGATAACATTTGGTTTTATGATTATCGATTTCCCTTGGCAAACCGTACCAAAACTATCAGGGACTTGAGTTTGAGAATGCAAAACTGTTTCTGCTCTGCAGGCCAGAAGAGTTAGCTAAAATTTTTCTGTTGCTGGAGTTAGAATGAACTTTTCCTTTCCAATAACAAGGTGGTTTATCAGAATTAAGCAAAGGTTGTGTATATTTGTTTGGTTAAAAAATAATACTAATAAAATATAATGAAATGCAGGTCTTTCCAAACAGATAACAAAAAGATTGCCTTGAGGTAGATGCAAGTTCGCTTGCTTGATTACTCATCATTGTGTGGTAACAAGTAATTACCATATCAGCAGTTTGATAGCAGAATGATAGGCTTATCATTACTTAGATGTAAATTTGTCGCTGCCTTATCTTTTTCCTGTACCTGTGCTAAGACTTATCTCTCTCTTAGAAATTAAATTGGACAATAACCTAAGTGAGTTTTTGTGCTTCAAAGAGGATCTGACCTTTCTTTGTGTCTCCTTAATATCTAATGTTTAAATGTTTTAAGCTTCCATGTTTTCACTCTGCTAGTGAAAATAACATTTGAGATTAAGTGATAAGACTTTGAGCCCATTTATAAAGTACTTAATGGGTTTCATAACTGTGCTCCAAACTGCCTATTTTCTAGTGACTGGTGTATCCAATTGCTTTTCCCCTGAAGGGGAAACACAAACTTTCCTTATATACTCATTCGCAGAATTATCTGCCTTTTTTTTGTTTTGTTTTTTACTTTGTCACTGCCACTTTAGGATATGTCTCATCTTTAAGAATTTTGCCTTTTCTATGTGTGAAGATCAAATCAAATTGTTACTCTGCAGGTAAAGTCAGCACATTCACCTATACTTAAAATTCATTCAGCTTTAATGCCAGGAACTCAGAATCAGGGAAGAAAATAACCTTTCTTTGCCTGACCTCCTGTTGTCCCTAAAACCTCCTATTCCTATTTCTGGTATTTTGGATGTTGAATATGAGGGCTGTTTTTCCTTGCACTAAGAAATAACCAATTAATTTTTTGCTCTTTGTATGGTGGCTCTGTCACTGAATAATTGAATCTGAATTATTCATATACTGACTAGTGACATGAAGTGTGTTGCAAGTTTTCCATGTATATGTATATAAATGCTTTTTCTAGCTGTATGGTATTAATTTGTGGTGGAGGTGATGAATTCTGTTTGTCTCATTGAAAAAACAAACCAGAAAGTTAATTTTGTTTTCAATTAGCATGTGAAAACAACAGAATTAAAAAACATATGAAGGAGAAGTCAATCTAAAAACTTGATTAAAGACTAGAGAAACTACCTGGGAACACACAACCTTGAGTTCATGCAGCTAGAAAAAGCATATATCCAATAAGATGTATGCCAGCTATATAATTGGAGAAAATAAATAGTGAGGGAATCTTGCTCTAGTCACTTAATGCTTGTAGTGCTGTCATTGCAATACTTCATGCTGGGCACTCAGGCACTGAATGCAGCCCAGCCTGGCTGGCTTGGTTCTGCATGATGGCTGAGCCATGTGTGCTGAGGGCAAGGGAAACTGAAGCAGCAGTTCACAATGCAAGGCCATGATTATTACAAGTAAGGAATGAAGCCTGGAGAAAAAAAAAAAAAATTGACTTGTCCAGAAGCCAGGCCAGAAATTCTGTTTTGGAGACCATTACTGTAGACCAGTGTTATTTCAAAAACTGGAGATCAACTTCATTGCCATTACTCAGCCTCTTTTTCTCCCCAAGATCTTATGCTTGAGTTTAAAGAATCTTCTGTTTCAATCCTGTTTTGTTATTAGAATTTACCTTGTCATGTATTTTTAGGATAAAGTGAAGGAAAGAGATAGTTAATAGTGTGCAAGAGAAAGACAGACTTACTGAATTGATACTGTAGCATATACTGAATATTGGAAAAAGAGGGAATCTCAGTCAGAATGAGTGAAAGGTTGTCAAGGAATCATCGAGTGTGCAAACTACTTGAAGGACAAAATGAATCTGAATATGGGGATTCATTCCTTAGACTGAAGAGGAGGATATGCATTGTTCCCGCTCCTGCTATCCAGGATCTGGAGACAAATTTGTTCTGGAAGATCTGTAAGACCCTCCCTATGAACCAAATGATGAGTTATTTCCAAGCTGTTTCACCTTCAGGTTTCTCACTTGAAAGATACTGGAAATTAAATTGCTTAAGTTGTGCTAGGATCTCTTTTCCCAGGGTAAAGACCTTTAGTCAAAAATGATAGCTTAGGTTGAGATTTTACACCTGTATCTAGGAAAGTATTGTTTCTTCTTGAGTGGACAGCAAGCTGTCAGATGAGATATTTATTTATTAAGAAGAAAGTTGGAAACATTCTAAAGTTGAGAAAATTGATGGTTTTATCATCCATGAAATCAAAAATGTAGATGGTTGCAAAATTTTTTTAAATTATATCCATGTTACTCCTATGTGAAACAGGAACTTTACAAATTTTTCAGTTTTCAGGTCTTTTTAGACAAATAGATTTTTAATGGAAGTAAGAAATGAAGCAAACAAAACTCTTTGAGTACCATATTGAATGCTGTTTTGCCTGTCTCCTTGCAGCAGCTGAAGTAAAACAAATGAAGTGTTTCTGGTAACACTTCAGTTTATCAAGCATAACAAACCTGAAATACAAATAAAATAAAGCTGGTGTCAGAAGACCATAAACTGGGATTATACTTGTCTTGAACTCGATGACATTAATTCTAGTCCAGAAACATTGTAAGCCACAAGTCCTTAAAATAACCTGTTCACTTCCATACAGTTGTGTCTTTGACTAGATCAAACTGTATCTGCTTATTAGATTCAGCAGAGTAAAACAAATAAAAGCCCAGTTAGAATTTGATTTGGTGTTTAGCTGAGAAATATTTAAATTTTACTCTGCCATACCTATACCATGAGCACTGTTGGGAGCTGGGGCAATTATTATTGGAGATATTAAAGGTCAGGTAGACTGTGACACCAAATTTCAAGAAAATATTATAATTTAAGAGGTACTAATTTATGTACCTGTACAAGCAACTTGTCAGTGGCTGTATGAGGTGTATCAGATATTTAAAACATCTTAGAAATAGAATGTGATTGGCTTGACATTATTCTACTCCAGTGGTTCAAGTAGAACTTTGTTACATACCTTGGCAGGTGATGATTGCTGGTACACCCAGGCTTGTCTAAATACAGGCAATCTGCCTGTAATACTTAAGGTAAAGTAATTGGCATTTTACCCTGCACATTCTTGTGACTGCTGAGCCCAAAGATCCATCAGCACTAACGCAATTATGTGAGTGCCTGGAATCCTTTATGCCCAGAGTGCTTTTAATCAGCATGGAAATAATGTAAATAATGCAAATGTGAGCCACTCAAGAAAAGAAGCCTTACCTCATATTTTTTTATTTTCAGTGATTGTTTTGACAGCATTTATGCCATTATGTATCCATATCATAACATACCTTTTTTCTTTTCAGTTTTGAATACTATACATTTGGCAATATGTTCAGTATGACCTCAACTAATGCTTTTTCCATGAATTGTGTTCAGTTTCTCTTTTAGCTGTAAGAAATCTGCTCAAAATGTGCTTTTTTTAATGTGTGTTGTGCTAAATGTAAGCCTTTGATCAGACAGTGCATGAATAAGGAATGCTGTTTTTCTGAATTAAGTGGAAATGAGGCCTAAGGCAGCCTGCTGTCAGAAGTCTAAGTCCTAAATAAAATATAAACTAGTTAAATTTTGCAACCTCCAAGGACAGGCATAATTTCATATATCGAAAGAAATCTCATATCGTGAATGAAGATATTCATCTTATATTTTTCCATATATGAATTGTTACAGCTTTAAATCAGCTGTTGAACTTTGGAAGTACTTAGGTGGTAGAACACAGAAAAAAACACAACCGTTTCTCAACTTCCTATCTATTAACATTTATTCTTTAGTTATCACAGTAATATATTTTGCCCTTGTATTTTGCTGACTTTTAAAAAAAAAAGTAAATCTGGAATTCTGTGTTTCCTTCTTGGTGACCTAAAGACACAATAAAAGAAAGTTCTTTATTTAGTAGTGTTTGTCTTTCACATTCTTTTTTCGTTTTCCTATGGCTCGCTATTCCAGCAAATTGATACAGTGAAATAGAGATGACTCTTGAAGATGTGAGGACCAAAAAAATCAATGAAAATTTTAACAATATTAATTCAGATTGTTGGAATAATTACTATTACATTTTTCAGCTTTTGTTGGGTGTGGGGGAGCAATTCATAGTCTTCTCTTTAAACACATTACTTTAGCATTCTTGGTTTCTTTATGGTCATTTACTGTCATTTTTCTACCTTTTGTTTGCTCATATTTCAGTTTTCTTATTTTCTGATATATCAGTTTGTGTTCTGTGAATCTGAATTTTGGTCAGAAATACCAACATTTTTACACTTTACAAGTTACTCTTTAACAGTACCAAGTATAGAAGTAAGACCCTTGCAACTCTGCCTGTGAGCCCCCTTTCACCCTCCACCTGTGAGTGCAGGCAATGGCAGCATCTGTGCCAGGCAGTGAACCATTTAAAGAAGGCTTATGTGTCAGTACAGGCACAGTCTGAAAATCCCTTGGGGT
>VWZO01012788.1:687848-752693 GCA_013396975.1 Bucco capensis
CAGCTCTGCGCATGCTGTGTCTCACCTAAAAAAAATCCCTTGTGCAGGCTTGAGGTTGCTATCTGCTATCCTCTTTTTATCAGCGCACTTGGAAAAGGCGCTGAGAAGGAGCATGGATGGAGCCCTCCCTGGATCTTCGTTCACGAAGCCTAGCCACGACAATGTGTCAGTAGTAGCATTTATTTTCTGCTCTCCATCCCCCTCACCCCAACATCGTTAACTGCTTCCGGGCCTTCAGTATCTGTGTAGGTACTCAAAATAGATAAATGCTTCCTTGTTTGTGTGGCTCTTGGGAAGCTGCGCAGTGTCTTGTTGGCTGGAAACATTTTGTATATTGTTTCATCAGTTTTCTACTTAATACATTTGAGGTGTATTGTGTCATTTTTTTCCTCTGGTTTTCTAGGTATGATAATACATTGTTATCCTGTATTAGAAATACTGAATTCTTTGTATGAACCTTTTAAGCTAGGGGTGAGTGTCTACAAATCTTTGTCCTAGTTTAATTTTGTTCACTGTTTAGATNCAAACCTTTTAAGCTAGTAAATATCAACTGCTAATGGGTGTTTAATTTCAAAACTGGGGTGAGTGTCTACAAATCTTTATGTCCTAGTTTAATTTTGTTCACTGTTTAGATAAATTATTTCACATTGTACATATATTCTTGAAGCATTTTTGTTAAAATGTATATTTTTTTTTGTCAGTGACATTTCACTGAAGCCATTCTCATACCAAATTGAAGCTTTTAATTGACTTAACTTTCACCCTCCTGAATTTACCCATAACATTGTAATAACAGCTTTAGTAAATTTATAATGACAAGGATGTTAAAAGGTTTAATCTGTGCAGAAGCTTTGCTTTTTAGTCTAATAATTCTGCCTTTATAAAATACAAACCCATTTGATACAGGACTTTATCACTTAAAGGAATAGAAGATAGTTAAGTACTGATTCATTTTCCTATGTGGTTGTTGATAGTGCCACAAAATTAATACCAATTAGTTTACCGTTTTTAGGTACAACTAAAATCTATTATCATCTATAAAACTGCTATCACTGAATTTTTATTTTCTTTCAACTCGTATTACCTTCATCATACTCTTATGGCTTTTTTTGTGTATGGGGGGGGGGGAAGGGGAAAAGATGATTGCCAAAAGGCAAAAATAACAGGGTTGACTGACATTTTTGCCCATGTCTGGACTTAACTTACCTCTACTTCCACTGAGTTTCTTTGGAGTCCAGACGTTATACAGTGATGAAACAGCATGATGCAAAAGATTAGGAGACTGGAACCTCTACAGATTTTAATTAAAAACTAAACTACTGACTTTACTCATTAATTTGATGATGCTACTAAAGCTTGATCTGTATTTTCAGCACTTAAATATAAAACATTTATATTCCTCAGTAAGGAGTATTGATTGCCAGAAGCAAGTCAGCAAGAAAGACCAGTAAGAAATATATGATAGGACAGGATTTGAAACAGGAAATCAGGAGAGCTAATTATTGATGACTCTTCAAACAAGTAATTTATACAAATATTCAAACAAGTAATTTTTCAAATTAGGATATGGCTTTTAATAAGCAATTCATTTTTTGTTTTAATTATTTCTTAGCCTTAACTCCTAATCAAAAAGTTCTTGTCATTATTTTTAGTCACTTAAGTGTATTTTATAGAAATACTGAAACAAGTATTTGTACATATGTAGCATACATTCATTGTGCAAAGTTTGTGTGCATTGTGGCTAAAGTTTCAATTTTACAGTGCAAGTTTTGTCAGAAGTTATGCATAATCAATTCAGTGCTTTATGCATTCCACAGATTTTTCCTTGTGTTAGAGAATCATTAAGTGAGTTGTCAAGTAAACATATTGAAAATTGTAAGTGCTTCTCTCTAATCTTACAGTCACCTCACTAGGTCAACACTCATATTATGTAATTTCCCAGTCTTTTGTGATGCATAACCAATCTTTTTAGTCTTGTAATTTTGTTAGCTTCGTTATGCAAGTGATGTTTGAGAATATGATAATGAACAGCAAAAATGCTTGCTGTCTTTTTGCATCAACTTTTATCTGTGAATTATTTTCTGGGAGAAATACTTAAGGAAGAAGAGATTACTTGCTAAGTTTTCATGCCCAGCTTTGCTTTAAGACCATGTGGACATAAAAATAGCCTGCTAGATGTTTATATATCTTGCCTTTCTTCCTTTAGTAAACGGATGTACAAACCTTAAAGTATTGATGGTGTCTTAAGCAGGACTTTAGATAAGGAGATAGGGGAAAAAAATACAGCAGTGATATTTCACATGCAGTATAAAATATCAACAAACCCCCTATTAACGTTGCTAACCATTTCTTCTTATTGTATTGAGACTAAGTATATGGAAATATTTAATTTTAGAGCTACATTGCAGCCGTTGACAATTGCCATTAAACTTCCAGTGAATTTATACCTTTTTACACTTGTTAATACAATGAAAGCCAAAGCAGAAGCTTTAAGCTCTGTTTAACATAGTGCAAAATAGTAGTTTAGAGATGTATGGCCTCTGCTTCCTCTTTGAAAATGGTTGTTTAAGGATGATTTTAGAGTAAGTACTGTTCATTTTTTCATTACTGATCACAGGAAAGGAGCAATACAATTCCTGATCACTGTTGCTAATGTCCATCACATAAGGAAGGTGTTTTGGAGAACAGCCAGCAGCTTTTTTCTTCTTGCTCATTAACTCGTAGAGTCAAAAGGATAGAGATGAAATTTAGGCATCAGGACAAGTTTATGTAATCTCAAGCAAAAACTTTACATCTTACTTTTAAAAGTCAGTCCTTAAGGGCAGGCTACATATCAAACACTCCATGTATTTCATGTGGTCTGCAGAAACACAGTGTATGCATAACCAAGAATTTGTTCTTAATCTTCTTAAAATTTTAAGTCTACTCAAAGTACTGTTAGTCATATTACAATGTTACTAATACTTACAGACAAAAACTTTCTAGATGCACTCCTTTCTCTGATGTTACCCCTACCTTTCTTAAAGCCTCCTAGGGGCTAAGACAGATGATAGTAGTCTTCCTCCCCTGCCTCAAAAAAGGCAGGATGGAGTTACAGTGAGTTGTCAGCAGCTCAAGATCTTCACCAGGATTCATTGATGTTAATGTTGATGACTTCTTTACTTCTTTGATGGGAAGAGTATGATGTTGACCTAAGGTATTTCTTCATCCACAGCTGGTTTCTGCTTAGGTTCATTTTTATTGTTTTGCTAACAAAATCTGTTAACTTGATCTTTATTTGCTGGTAAGACCTTCTTTTGTTTGTTTATTTGTGTTTCTCCCCAGATCACAAGGCTGCACTCACTCAGTGATTGACCACTTGTGATTTGTGTTTATAGCCCTGGCAGCTTAGCCATCATCCTGGGCTCCACAAGCCTTTGCTATCATCTGGTGTATATACTTTTAGGGAACCTAGTGTTTAAATCCCCTGTATTTCTTAAAGCTGTAGTTTTCTCATAGCCACAAACTAATCACACATACATCTTTGTTCTAAAAGCATTAATGATTCCCTTGACAGAAATAATGATCCATTAGATGACATGCATGTAGACATAGTGCTCTGGTAACCATTTGCAACCCATATCTTCCAATTACAGCAACTTCACTGTTATCAGAAGCACTTTGAAGTAGTAGGCCTCTCCCTCTGCAGTAACATCAAATTAAGCAGCTCTTGCATGTAGCAGTTCTTTCCTTCTGCCCACTTTTTTTCAGTATAAATTCCAGCTGAGATCCATTTCTTCATCTGGTTCATTTTGCAGACTCAAAAATATTTTTGCCACCATAACAAAGAGTAGAAGGAGTGATTAATTTTGGAGATAGGAATAAGGGGGAACAGACACATCTCAAACCATAATGCTGTTAAAGGAAATGCATATTCAACTATACCTTTAAACATCCAGTCTGATCTCTCACACATCTTTTCTGGTGTTTATCAGAGCAGAAGATGCAAGGACAGAGAAGGGCACAGGAATGCAGAAAATGCTCCTGACAGTCACAGGAAAACTGTAGGAAACTGTCAGCAAGAGAAAAGCAGGGAGTAGAACATCTCAGGATAAGATTTTGAAGGATTGTAAGGAAAGTTACAAGTGCTGGAACAAGTTAGACATGTATTGATTCACAGGAAAACTATCCAGAACAGTGAGGAAAGCCATGCAAATGTTGGGTTGGTTTTTTTTTTTCCTTTCTTTCAATGGTGATGGGATCATCTATCTTTTTTTTTTCCCCTGGGTTTATGTATTTCTTTATGCTACTAGATAGCTTGTACCATGTTCTGCATATGTCTTACTCTCTTAGAAAATGGATTGAAGGAACAAGTGGGACAGAAATTCTTGTGTGTTATTGGAAATAAGGTCAGCACTGCTCTTGGATGCTTAAACAGTTTGGCTTTGGACTGCTTTCCTGTCAAATATTAATAGGCAGATGCCACAGCCAGGAAATATGCCAAGAGGCTCAGGGATTGAACAGTGGGACAGCTTAATATAGAATCTTCCATGCTGAAAAAAACAGCTTTGGAGTTGGAGGCATTGGTAGCTTCAGAAGTTATAGCTTCAGAGTAAATTGTCATACAACCTGACATAAGTAGCCTTGCTACTCTAACCTCTCTCAGTGGCACTTGAAGATGGTGTTGTGTTGTGGTCTGACTGTTCTCACAGGTCTCACATGGCAGTTGAACTTGAACTGGCAGTAAGGCATGCAGACGCCTTCAGTTCACAGAAACTGTGCACAGCAAGTGTGAGCATTGCAGACTGCTCATCCAACTTCTAGAGCTGACTTCAAACCTCCAAACATGGCTTAGCTCTTTGTGTTAGGGGATATAAGGAGATGGTTGGTTCTGCTAAGTACTTCCAGCTTATACAAGCTCCATGACTGCAGTAGTTGCAATTGATTTGTGTTTTCAGCAAGCTCTTCTAGTGTTTTATTGGTGACTAAGGGACATGTAAACATATCTTGGGGGAATTTGTTTTTGGTTGAAATATTTTTGGCATTTTAAAATACCTATGTAATCTGAGAGTTTTTTCGAAGATCTGCTTATACATCAAAATTTTAACTGAGAGATGGCTCTGTTTTATTAGCCTGAGCTGTGGGCAGAACTTCTTATCCCCGCTCTGTGCTTTGAACTGCACTTAACACTAGTCATTACAGACCACAGTGTGAAGACCTAGTAACTATAACTTCCTTTGTGTGTAGCGTGATTAGAGCTAAGTCAGAAATAAGAATCCTGTGAGTGTACTAGAATATCTTTGTGAGAAAAACAAAAAAATCCCATGTTTAGGGATATGTAAGAAAGATTTTGTAGAAGAATTTACTGAAGCTTCAAAAGAAAAGTTAGGATTTTTTAATTTCTTCAGAAATTTTGATTAGCGTATGTGAAATGGAGCTCAGAAGTAATTTTGGTGCTCACTCAGGTTTTTTTCAGGTAGGGGTTTTAAAGTGTATCAGGCATTTGTGGCAGAACTTTAACTGATACTCAAATATCTTGGCAGATCTAATTAGTGGCCTTGGTTTCAAGTGGATGCATGTGGGTAGATCAATATACATGTATTAATCTCTTTAGAGCAAAACAGTACTGAGCTGAATATTTACATTTGCACTTGCAGGAGCAAGTCCTAAATTAACTTTTATTTTCTCAAATATCATACAACAGCCACTGAGAAACAGGAGAAGCAATTGAATGTGATTAACCTGTCATTATGTTACTTATATTTGGTGTGAGGTTGGGATGGTAACAATACCTAATCAGTTTTGTTGTGAACACAAGACTTTCAGGGAAGTGAGGATTTAGTAAGTTTTAATTCCATAGTTCATGCTGAGGTTAAGCTTAGCTGGAAAAACCTTATCCCTGAAATTTGTAGGCAAAGTTTAATCACTCGATTAATTCTCTGAAACTAGAGGATTGACCTCAAATCCTCAGCCTCAATAAGAACTTTGGAGTGGATAAGATTCAGTTGAGAACACTTCTTTATCTCTAGAAAAGCCTTTCTTTGCATTCTTTGATGAAACTGGAAGGATGCAGTTAGCCTTCCGCTATAAAATCAAGCTACACTGAAATTTGAACTTAATGACTGATTCTGTAAAAATTACAGTCCACTTGTCATTTGACTTTACAGTGTTCTTAATTTTTCTGAGTGTAAAAATATAATTTCTTGTTTACCAGTTAGTGCTGCTTACCTCAATTCACTTAATGGGAGGCAGCATCCACACTGCTGTTAGTCATCAGTTTCTTGTTGACACTGATGTGCTGCTGCAGAGTTTCTAGTGGTGTCTTAGGATGTTCAACCTGACCAGGTATTGGGATGTGTTTTGTGGAAAAAAGATCAGCACAATAAATCATCCACCTTCAGAAAAATGTTTTGATTTCTGCACATACCTTGTATTGTTATTTCTCAGCTGAACTGATTCTCCAGGGCCAGATGAAAATTTATTCAACTAGAGCTTTTTCAGACATGATAGCATGCCTCAGGAAACTCATTCAGATTGAGATTTGCAGATCAGACAGTTGGAGTGCATTTGACACTTGGGCAAATTGTTGTTACTTCAACATTGCTCCTTATAGAAAAGCAGAAGTGTAGCTTGACAGAGTCGGCAGTGTTTTGTAGTATTTACTATCTAGATCTTCCCTATCCTTTATCCTTGTTTTGTATTTTTTTTTTAGAATACTCCTGCTATTGCCTGTCCCCAAAATAAAAACTTATTCTGAAAAATACTTAGCTTACAATTGGTTTTAAATGTATTTATTTTCTTTTACTTTTTCTTCTTTCCCCTCTATAAAGCTTTTACTGAATCTTTCAGATTTGATGATTACTGCTGAAATTACTACTGCTGCTGAAACCACAAAGGGATAGCAAGATTTCTCTCTTGTGTTTACTTATTATTCTTCAGAGTTACATGGACAGCTTTTTCACGTCATCCTTTGCAATATGGTGTAACATTTGGGACTATCAAAAGTCCATAGCTGTTAGCTACTTGGATTCCACTTAATGACAGTGAGATTTGTATTCCTGAATCACTTAGTCCAGATTACTATATTCCCAGGTGTTAAACCAAAGCAGACAGCACACCTGAAGAGCATCTATTGGGCAAGAAATTGGACTTTATCCAGCCAATTACCAAATGCTAATTAGAAGATGAAGTAGGTCAGATGAGAATGAAGAACTTAGCTTGCTTGTCTTTGCTCAAATTCTTTGAGCAGGCTCCCAGGCAAGGCTTGGGAGAGACCACAAACTCCATGTGCAGATGTTTTATGTGCCTTGGTTCATGTCACTAAGGCTCCTTTACACTGTGTGTTTCCTGTCACTAGGGCTCATTTCACCTTTGTGTGATTGATAATTTTTCCTGAGATCCCTTACCTCACAACTCTTTTCTTGTGTAGTACTGGTAATTCTATAGGTCAGAGCATTCCTGAGTACCTCCCAAATATCTAGTGAGACTGGAACTGGTATGAGAAACTAAATTCAGAGTGAGTATAAAAGTTTATGTAAACATATGTGGTAGTAAATTAGACGAGGAATATGTTCCCATGGTTTGTGGGCTGTGAACATTTTTGGTGAAAGCTTCTCAATACATCCAGTGAATGATATTCAACAGTAAAATTTGAGCGTTTAATATCAAGGTTGATAAAGAAATTGTGTTTTCTTTATCACAAAAGATATCTTAAAACATTTTGGTGTTTACTTGTGGTCCACTGGTACAAAAAAGTTTGAATTTCTATCATAGATTTAAGGAGTGAAAGAACGCAGAAGATGCTGAATTTCTGTAAAAAACAGATTTTCAAGGTGATGTATGGAAAGTATGATGAAAGAATTAGAGTGTATTTTTAAGCTTTACTCTAGATTTCAGTCTGTTTTTTATTTTCAGTAGTATAAGGTGGTTGTTATCTGCTAATTGCTGCTTATGTACTGCCAATCCAATAAATTACGCAATTTCTACAGTGGTTTTCTGCTTTTGTTTATATTAATTGTTTATGCTCCATGGAGAGGCCAAGACCTCTCCCTCCCAGAAGGAACACACAGATGTAGTTCCTTTCTTTCCTCTTCTGTCCTTAAACCTTACTCTTATGGATTCTTTGGGGGTTTATGGTTGGTGCTTTTTGGTTGGTGTGTGATGTGAGGTTGGTTTAGGTTTTTTTTTGGTTTTTTTTAGTTTTAATTTGAAATCCAGAAGTTCTAGCTAATTGAATTTAAACCTGATCAGGTTTCTAGAGATATGGAGAAAGAATGGTTTTGAGAGAAAATGAAACAGCCAAAAAATACATTGTTTCAAAAATGAGATAATTTGACTTTGATTTGTTTTGAAGAGAAAGAATTAGATCTGCTAACTGCTTGGAGTTAGGAGGAAATTTTCCCTTGAGGGTTTATTATGTCTTCTGAAACACCTTGTTCTGTCAGTGGAGCATCCTATTAAACTACTTATGCTGTAATTTTTGTATTTTGTCTATAAAGTACAACTCTAAAGGAATCATGGCAGGAGAAACAAAGCAAATCTTGAAATACAATGAGCTCATCAGTGAGTAAGCCTTTAATGAGATTAGAAACATGCATAAATATCTTCCTGAATAAGGTTCATGGTATGAAAAGTAATGTAAAAATGTATATTTTTCAGATCCTTCCAGCATGGTTAATAGAATATGTTTTCATTTGGGGCTTGCCATTTTATATTCTTGCCTAACACTGTTGAGATCTCTTTTTATACTTTGTAATCTGAACACTTTTTAAAGGGTGGTATTTTGGAATGGTTTCAAGTCCCTGGAAAAGAGGGTGGGGAAATTGTTCTTCCTAGAAGGTCTGTCAGAGTTATAGCTTTTACATCTGGAAGTCTAAATCCAAGGGATGAAGCTTTCTGCTTTTATGATGAAAGGCAAATGAGTCATTATTCTAATTATACACTTAAAATATCAATAGAAGTACCCAGTAAGTAGCATTAGACATCTCTATATAAAATTTCCTGTTATATTGATTGTGCCTCATATAGTACACATTACCTGATTGCCACTGATCGGCAAAATAAATGGGATTATATTTATTACTTTTCACTGTTAGGTCTCATCATAAATGATTATGGTAAGTGTGAGAGGCAAGAAAGTAATTGCTGATGCATTTATGTTAATTATTAATTTTAATATCAAACTTCTTTATATATATGGAATAACTTATCACCAGTTTATTATTGTACACTGAAAATGATCATAATTATTTAATTGTTTTAGGCTTTAAAAGCAACAGTCATTTTTGTAATTTTAACCTCCTACAATTCTGCAGCTCTCTTATGTTATGTATAGTCTAATTTTTCGTATCCCAGGAAACAAATATTAAGAATGATAGTGCAGCTGCTGTGCATATGTGTAATCATTGACCTTGGTGGCACTCTACTTTTGCATTAACTATCCCAGATAGAAGGTCAATGTGCTAATTGCCTGCATGGGCAGAGCATAAACTTACTCTGAGCATTCACAACTACTTTATTAGCAGGTTGATGTGTGAAAGAATCTCTGTTCCCTTGATGGGTCAATTTTTCTGTTTTAGTAAGCCTATTTTATGTGCAAGTTCTGTCGTCATAGTCTGTAGAGATTCTTACATTACCCTCTCTCACCTGAATGTCAACAGTCAGATTGCCAGAGTAGCCTATTTTCCAGGCATTGAACTAATGCAAACACAAAATATTAAAATATTTTGTTGCCTTTTTGTATTTGGGTAATATTCTAATGTCCTTTGATTGGCAGAAGAAAATATATGACCAGGCAATAGTGAATAGAATTTGTGATTTCACTGTTATGCACCCATCCTGGTTTGGTGTATTAGAAGTCCTTTTATGTACTGTGAATTATCATATTGATAACATTTCTCAGAACAGAAATCCATGCCTAGGTCTGTACTGTCCTCTGATGTGGTTCTGAAGCTTCCCTCTCACAGTGTGCACTAAAACTACTATTTCTGTCTTTATTGCAAGCTCATAGGGTTTCTGTGGGCTGCTCCTGTCAGGAGGCCATACGCCATTTGGTCTGCCATTGAATTGCTCTTGTCCTTTTCATTTTTGACATTGTTGCCTGGATCCAAAGGAACCTTGTGCCCAGCTAAAACAGGGCTTTTTAAAACTTTCATCTAATGTCCCTAAGTGGGGTAATGTTAATAGTCATCTATCTAGTATATCTGCAAGCATTGAAGATCTTTTAGTATCATCTATGAGATGTGCTTGATGCCACTGTGGAGAATGCTGTCAAATCCACAGTGTGTTACTGTGCACTTCACAACAAGTTAGAGAAGGATAAGGAACCTTTGCTGTTGTGAGAGGATGGCTGTTGTGGAGGACCTTCATCCAGTGACAACCCTGGGCACTGCATTAATATGTGTGGCTCCCTGCAGGAAAGAATAGTGTACTTTCTTAGGTAACAAGAATAGTGTTTCTACCTCTCCTGGAGACTTTGAATTCTCCATTGCAACCCTGAAAACTCCACTCCCATAATGGATGTCTCGTTGTTTTTCTTCCCCATCCCTTTTCTTCCTTGCAGATACCAGAATTCTTCTGTTGTTTAATGGTGACCAGAAGGTTGATTTTATTAGTAAGGTCATATAAAATTTCTCAGGGTTGCTTCATAAATTCCTCCTTAAGTGGAAAAAGTGCATTATTTCTCCTGTGCTTCGCTTGGCTAACTGCAAGTTTTGCCCCAGTTAGGGTGCTAGCTGTCATTTCTCCCCCTTCCTCATCACACTGCTCCAACGTTCAGAAAAGGTATTTTTCAATACACCATCTGTGGTACTTCACTGTAGACTTAATGAGACTCCCTTCATGCAAACTCATCCCAGTATAAAAATACTGTCTTACAGCTCCTAATTTACAAGCCTGTCTCCCTCTCCTGATACTTTTCATTCACCATCTTTCAGTCTTGGCTTCTATTGGTCTCTGAAAAGCATTGTGAAAATTGTCTGCTTTGTAGCCTTTACCAGTTGTGGTGACCACTGTGAACCCCAGGCTGTTCTTCAAGAGACAGACAATTTAGATTATCAGAACCTTTGTGCTTATTGATGTTCCTAGAGCCACTGCAAAATGATGACCTACTGTTTTGTACCTGTAGTGTCCGAGTGCTCTTATTATCTGTATTATAGATTTGTAAATTAGTAACTAATAATTAGGTATACATATATTTATAGATAAAAATGGTGTTGATAGTAGGTATTTACACTTACATTCTGAAATGCAATAGACTGTTATAACTTCAAGATACATTCAAAGGTATTGTACTGTTACCTATCATTATTGTGTCTGCGTGCCTTTCATGTTAAATTGGTATTAATAGCAAAATCTATAGTAGATTTTCTTGCAGTTATTTCTTTAGGAGGGGAAATGTTCAGATGCAAGATTTCTGATGAAGGTTGCTTTAGTTTTAGAGTCAAGAGAATGTCAGTTTTCTTCATACCATTTCTGTAATGGAAGAAAGAGTTTGAGGAAGAAGACAACTTTTTCTTCCTGAAGTTTATCAGGCTAGTTTTGTCTGAAGTCTTTCAAAAGCTTGAGGAAAGAGCCAGTGTAATGCTGTCATATAAACTAAACAATCCATTTAATATTCGAAAAGAATGAGAAAACATCACATTCTAAACCTCACATTTGTTGGGGGAAGAAAAGCGAGTTTGCTAGAGAAATGGTCTTTCATTGTTAGTGTATCACTTGCTTAATTGGATGGTGAAAATTAATTGGTCCAGATAAAGGGAGATTAGCAAGACCTAAAATTTTTCTGTTATGGGAAGTGTATGCTCTGAAAACATGAGAAGGCAAGGCAAAAGAAATCAATTAAACCCCAACAATTGAGTTCTATAGACTCAAAGCTTCAGCAGTCAGTCCTGCTTTTTTGTTTCAGTCTTAGGTTCTCATTGCTGCTGACATTATCATTTTGCCCTTCAGTGCAAGGCTACAAATAACATGAATGAAATGAATGAATGAAATTAAAGTCTCAAGGTGGAGGGAGGGGGGGAAAATGCTGGCTTTTGTGCAGTACAGTCAGTTTTAGCTTTGTTGCAATGCCTCTTTCTGCGAACATCAGTAAGACCTACTTCTAAGTGTGGCACATATCTAAATGCTCTGTTACTATGCTTCATACGTAGTAAACCTTATCCTTCAGACCCTAGTGTCTGGAATTCAATAGGCAACAGTTGAGCTCCGTTTATCCAGGCTTCTTTTAGCTGATGCAACAGGAAAGGGTGGTTTCATATAAGTGCACTGAGATGGTGGATATACTTGCCAGATACTCTTATTATAATCAATACTCTTATTATAATCAATTATAATCAGTGGTTATGATAAGGATTGCAAAAAAGAAAATGCCATAAACAAAATTCAGTCAGGTGCACATTCTTTCCTTTATACTTTTGTTTTCTATTTATCTTTACTTAAATAGTTGTGACTTTCAGTTGTGTGTAGTAGTGAACCATATTTCTTGTATTTCGCAGTGTAATATGACTGTACCTTTCTGACAAACTGAACAAAGCCTCACTTATGTTGAATTAGCAGTTATGCCAGTGGCAGCCAAAGTTAAATGTAGTTCTATGTCAACTCTATGAAATCCTCTCTGTGTGAACAGCAGTACACAATGGGCTGTAATGGGAATTTCTTACAAATCCCTCCCTGCAGGGATTTACATTGTCAGTGGTCTTCCAAATATAATATGCCTTAATTGAAAGGCAGCCTCAGTAAATTTTTTTTTCCCTCCTAATTATACAAGAATATTGCTTTATATGTCATGTAAGGTATTTTCATCTTTTGTGTGTATATATACATATACTTTTAGCAAATCAGAAAGTGAAGGTATTTTTTTTTTCATCTTTGTCTTTTCTTCAAGGCTAAGTGTATTTCATCACTTCTTGATCACTGGCTTTCATACCAGTAGGTTGTTTCCTGTAGTTTAGTGGGGTTCTAACATAGTCAGAGACAGTTATATCTTCAAAAACAAAGATTGACTGAGAACAGAAAAATGCACCATCACCTAGGTAATTTTTACTGAACTATGAGTCAAGATCTTTTATCATTCATTTATTTGTGGCAGAAACCTTGGAATAAGAAATATGTTAATGATTTCTGCTCTGCAGACGTGTCAGAATTCTAAGTAAACACTATAAATGGTATAAAAAATGAACTGCTTATTGACTGATGTTGATATATAAAATCCAACAATCAGAAAAGTCAGATTTTTCTTTTCTTTCCAGGGCAAATAGGCAGTGCTTACAAGTTTATTGCCCATTTTCTGGGGTTGTTGTTGACAATTAGTAGCTTAAAGGTTTAAGACTAGCAAGTTTGTGACTGTTAAAATATTTTAAAAACTTAATTACCTAAAAAAACCCATGAAAAAGTAATGTAGTATAGACTAGAAGAAAGTTATATACCTGGTATATTTGTGACAACACTTGATATCTCCAGTATAATTATTCCAGGTAAAGTGAAAGGCTAACAGAGCGTTGGAGGCTGAAATGTTTGCTTTGTGTTATTCTTCATCTACTTGCCTTGCCTTCAATAGAACTGTGTTTTTTACTCTTAACAGTGAAACTTCATCTTTTGCACATAAATGGTCATATTTTCTTCAGCAGTGTGTAAGTTGATATTAGTAATTTGTTGTCGTTGTATATCATTAATTTTAATGCAACCCTTGAGAGAATGAAACTACAGCTGTGGGGTTTTTAACCCTTTGTTGTATTTTTAGATGAATCATGTTTGCACTTTTTTTCTGTCGATATGGTTATTGCATATACTATATAATACTCTATTTAGGTCCATATGCTCCTTTTCCCAATGATGGTTAGCTAGTCCTTAGATTTAATGACTCCCGTGTCAAATACAACTACTGATTGTTACTTACCCACTACCTTGTGATGAAAATATGAGTGTTGATCAATGGGCCATGCAGGATATTAATTCCATATTGGAAAAAAGTGTAAATTCGGACTTGTTTACAAAAGTAATATATCAGTTCCAATATGTATTCTAAAAATAATTTCTAGACATTACTTAGACAAACTCTACAACAAAACAAAGTTTACAGCTCAGATAGAGGCTTAAAAGATTTAAAAGTTGAGTTGGCATATCTTATGTAATTGCATTAAGATTTGTGCTTTGGGGGAGGGAAAAAACATTCAAAAACAAACACACAAAACCCAAACAATTTACCACAGGTTTTGAACAGTGTTTTATAATTGAGAGTTAAAAGGATTGTGATACGTTTTCTACAAAAGTCTTTACTCACACATCCGTACCTGCAACACAAGTTTTAATTCACCAGACCATATTTCATATAAATGTTTATCACAGAGATTACTTTAAGCACTACATAATGAAAAAGGCATTCATAGTTTTCAGACATTGGAGTGTGACACATATTGTCTTTCAAATGGTATTAAACACATGCTACAGCCGGAAACAACTTCTAAAATTCGAAAAGATGCAATCACAGGAAAAAAAAACCCCTGAGATTTTGAAGTTCAGATCCTTATTTCTTAATGCTATGAGCAGATGAATTCTTTGTGCAGAAAACATTTCCTTTTTTTTTTCCTCCACAAATTGCTAGGGCAGGGTTAACATGGTGGCATGCCAGACAGTCAGCAAGAAAACAGTGGATAGTGGAAAAAAATCTTGAAAATACCCATTCCATTGGGATGTGCAGCCCAGCCCAGCATGAAAGCTGTCATATGGGCCCAGCTTATTAGTGCTGGCTCTGTTCCACGTTGACAGGACCCAGGCTGGCTCCCGCTGGCTCAGCCCCATGTTCCTCAGTGTTTTGGATCCAGAAGGGGCTTATTAACTCAGGTGCATTGGCTTGCAGGGCCAGGTTTTGCCTGGGATTAAGTGGAGGCTAATAGGAACCTGGAGCTCCCTGGAGTCAGCTGAAGCACTGCCATAAGCAGCTGCACTGCTGACCTGGCTCAGAAATCTGTACACAGCTCTGCTAAAGCGTCCTGCTGGACCAAGGATGCCTCTGCAAACTGCCAGGTCTAATATCTCAGCATCTGTGGTGCACTTAATCTACAACCCATGTAAACTATACATGGATATCTCAGAGCTGATTTGTGTTTTAAAAATGGCTTTGTGAATAAAAGATCTCCGACTTGCTCGTGCCTTCCTCTTTGTCCCTGTTTTCAGCTTTCTGGTTGACTGAAAGGGCTGTGAAGGTTGAGCTGAGAGCAAGCATACACTGATTAGCAGGTTAGTTAACGAAATTAGTTCGTAATTTCTCCAGGTCTATCTCTAGTTGTGAGTACTGCATATTGCATAGTCGTGTTTGAAGCATTTTAGAGGCTGTCTAAAATTCTTTTCTGAGCTAGATATTGTCATGAGCTGTCAGCTGAACTGTCTGCTCTACACTGTTTGAAAATCAATAAGGTAAAAGTGCATTTGTGTGGAATTTGCTAAATCTCTACTGTGTAATAATTAAAATACTCATATATCTTTCCAATACACTTGAGTAATGTAATTACCTCAGTAAATCTGTGATTTAGGTAGTTAGCGTATCTTAGTTAAATTAATAAACTAGTTTGTTGGTTTGGTAGCCTGGTCAATTGTCAAATTTTAAACTCAAATTAAGGGAGAGTGTCGATAGAGAGAAAAGCAAATAAGATTGCTACACTATTCAATAATAAAGAGATGAGGAAACTGGATGTCCTCTATTCCTTTAATGATATGAACTCTTCCTATTATAAGGCATAATAATATAATACTATGTATTATTATGGACATACAATAATAATCATTAAAAATAAGATCTGGAAGAAGAATAAAAATGCTTGTAATTATCTTTTAGAGAATGTCTTCCTTTTTAAAGCATCATGAAAATAAGCTTGAACTTGTGAGTTAATAAGTACAAACAATTGTGTGTATTCTCTGACTGCTCTTCCAGATACTTCCTTTAGTCAACGGGGACATTAGCTTTAAGAGTAATTTGCTCATCTTTCTCTATGCTTTTTGTGCTTTTAAGGGATCAATGAGACACTGAACATGATTGTGATCACAACAGTTAACAGTTATATTGTTGTTTTGTATTGTCTTGCTCTGGACTCTGAATCCACTGAAGGTCTGCTCTGTAAGGTTTGGACAATCTTTAATTTTTAATGAAATTGTGTGCTAAAGAAAACAGAAACCTAAATGAATTAGATGTATTTTGTAAATGAATATAAACATCTTTCTAACTATTCCAGTACACATTATATTTTGGTTTTCTCCAGAAATACTGAAATTTTCAAAAGCATGCCTAAAAGCAGTGCCTAAGTTACTTTGATATGCAGATTTATTCTAGACCAAGTATTTTCTGTTTCCAAACACAGCCAAAGGATTCTTCCTAGATATAATGTATTTCAGAAAAGATGGCAAATAAAAAAAAAAGCCAAGATTTGGAGTGGGGTTTTGTGTTTGCATGGGTTTTTTTAGATTAAATTTTATTGCCATAGACACCAGTAAAATTCTTATTAGTAGATTTTCAAACTATTTGCCTGGCTTTATCTTGTAGATCCTGTAATTTCTAGCTGTCATTACTTTTTTTTTTTTTTTTTTTTTTTGTGGAAAAGAGCCCTTTGAAAAGGAGAGGAAAAAGCATTTTTTGTTCTAAAATATGACTCCTCTCCTACTAGTATTTTTGGTTAGTTTTATTCAGTTTTTTAAATATCTTTTCATGTTACACATTTAATACAATGAGCAACTGCCTGTTGTTGCTCAATTCTCTTTTCTCTTTCTTCCACCTTTTATGATTTAGTCTATTTTTGTGAATAAGAATTTATCTTTCTACAAAACAAGTCATGTCAAAACGCTTTCTTCCAGTCACTTATCTGTAGTGGGATTGTATTACAATCCAAGGGATTACTCTTTTAAGAATCTCATTAAAGTCTGAACAAACAATATGAAATGAAGAATCCTTCTCTAAGGCACAAAGACTGTAGACTATACTGCATTACAAAACTAGCTAGGTGTGATAATATTACACAGGCAGTAATAAAAATATCAGAAAGATGTAATACCTAAAAAATGTGTAATAATTAAGGTAAAAGTGGCCCATTTTCTGATTTTAAACATTAAATATAATTCACAGGTGAGAGAACATAAATGCAATCTTTCATCCTATGGTACTGGTCGGGGGGGTTGGTTTGTGGACTTTTTATACCCAGAACACAGGTACACTGGAAAGCTTTAAAGCTCGCGTGTTCTATAAGCAATTTCCAATAAATTTACTAGTACTAATTTTACTGCCTGAGACTGGGACATACTGTAAGCTATGGGTAACTTCTGTTAGTCTTTAAAATATTTGTATTTAAACACGTGGAGATCTTGAAATAGACTTGTCTATAATTCACTGTTTATTACAAAGTTTTATCTCTAGCTAGGGCTTACCTCTTCCCCCACCCCATCTGGATTTCTGAACAGCTTTTCTTATGTTGGCTTAGGAGTTTGTTGAAAGCCTTTATTCCTGAAATGGTGATGGGATTAGAGGAATACCTCAGAAAAAAAATGTATTCTCTAAATTCTACCCTTTGAAAATTGTTATATTCTCTTGGTACTGATATGTGCGTTTTGCTCTGTTTGTATTTTGGATGGAAGGCTAAACATTTTTCTTCTTGGTACAGACATCATTACTAGTATTCATTGCTTTTATCACCTCCATTTAAAATCTGCTCTTGTTTCTGTAGCTGTGTATTTGCCATAGGGACCCCAGGGGAAAGTAATCTAATTTGATAGAAACTATCCCTGAATTAAAGCCTGAAGAAAGAGGTAATTAATGTTAACAAAATCCTTAACTTCTAAATAAAGATGTACAGTAACATGCTTTTATGTACTTTGGACAGTTAGGATTTTTATTTTGGGGTGTGGTATTGTTTGTCTTCATATCCCACAAATGTGTAATTTCTGGATTTACTCTAAGATGTGTAACAAGGGGTTCATCAATGGGATTAATTTATCAAAACAGGAAGGTTTAGCTATTTGAGGAGTACACATTGTCAATTAAGACAAATAGTTAATGGCTGATGGGAAGCTCATGACCAAGTAATTATAAGAGATGTTCCCTGTTGAACTACCACACATTATTCATCAGATTTCAAGCAATGTGGATTAGACTGATAAATTGAGTTGCATTGTTTGTTCCTTTCTCCACAAAGGTCACTTGCAGTTTGTCATTTTGTTTGGGTTGTGGAGAGGAAAGGCTTTCCTTCAAGTTCATTTAAGGCGTTAGTAACTGAGTTGAGAAGGGTAATATGGAATGAAAGTCACAGACACATGGACTGTTATCCCAAGTACTTAAGATTAGGGATAGGCCTGATCTTAGTTATGGAGAAGCCAAAATTGGAGCCTTTTAACAGAATATTTTCTGTACACTGATAATCAAGTAAAACTGATACTCTGACACTATTCTATGACACTGAGCCACCCTAGCCCTTTCCTTCTCCCTGTCTTGTTGAGTATATTAAAAGATAACCAAAGGGTCTCAAGATGTCATTGCAGTAACTGGTCTCTATTAACTACGTCAGGCTGCAGCTTTCCTTCTCTCCTCTTCCCCCCTCAAATTTTACTATAACGTAAAGCAAATGTGGGTATTAGTTGAGTACTTCACCAGTGTATTTATTAATACTAGTAGGTATTAAAATGTAATTTTGGCTAATGTATAGCATGACTGAAATTATTAATGACTTGTCTGATAGTCACTACTCTTCAAAGCTGTTCTTCCTTGAAAATCTCAGCAGCTGAAATGGCAGAACACTGTTTAAAGATACAACATCTATCGGATATTATCAAGGATGCTACACAACAATGACAAAAACATCTGTGAAAAAAAATTATTTCTTTTTCTGCTCCAGCAAAGCAGGCAAATACCTGTACACTGCTTTCAGTGTACTTATTTAGGTATGTATATATGAGAGCAGAGTGCTTTGCACATGGCTAAATAGGAATGTATTTAGTTAAAAAACAGATTAAACTTGGACTACCATTTAGTAGGAAACTCTTCTTGGTTGAGAAGCATGCAGATGAAGGGGAAAATGATCGTATTCTACAATGTTCTCTAATTCACTCTGCAAAGCATAAATTCAGTGTAGATTGAAGCTGAAAGATACATAGTAAACCTAGTTTCTTACAAGGTGCCATTCATTAGTAACACATTAAATATTTTATAGTTTGTTCTTTTTCTGTAACTCCTTGGATTGTTCCAGTTTTTTCATTGTTCCTTGACTAGGCTCTGTTCTGTAAGTCTTGATGTCAAGATGTTCTAAACATCAACATCCCACAGTCCAAGTGATGTCTTTAGTCTCCAGTTTGGAGATAAAACATTGTTTCAGTCGCTTGCTTGGAACTAGGAGATTGCCTGTTGCAAAACCAGGCTATAAGCTTTTACTAGTATGTCAGTCTTCACAGGTTTTAAACAAATGAAACATTTAAAAGGAATAGAGCTGGTTTGGTTGTTTTTTTCCATTCTCCTAAGAGATAGGAGAATGCTTTTCTCTTTGGCTCATACATATATACAAACACATGTGAATATATGCACAAACACTGTGTAAGAGTTAGTATTTACAAATTTAGTCCTTTCTTTAGGCTTCATTATTCATGGATTATACTAACTCAGAAATATTAGGCATTACACTTTCTAGCTGGCCAGGATTTTGCATAAATTTTGGACCGGAAGTGAAGAGAGTGTATTGCTTTAATTACAGTTTAATGTTCAAATTAAATATATTTATATTTTAAAATTCCTGTTTTAAGGAGATTTTAATAGAAGCTGGAGCTGATGAGGCAAAGCAATGCAAAAAGGCTTTTCCAGATGGCATGTATCCAGAGGGAGACATTTGTGTATTGACAACGGTGGAAATATATGAAAAGAGAAATAAGTAATGAGTATGAGACTAGTGAAGAGAATCCAAGTGAAAATAGTTCAGGACTCAATCTGTTGTTGAAAGGAAAGGAGTAGCAGTATTCTCTACATGCTATAATCTGATCCCAGGGAAAGATACTGAAAGTGGTAAATGTTTCAGTCAGGCAATATAGAGGAATGCAGGAATGAGTCAGCAGGGCAGTTATAGGTGAAACTGCAGAGCAGGAGAATAAAAATTTTCCAAATATAGGAGGGGAGGGAAGGAAGAAGATGAATTTATAATGAAGGTCAGTCTCAAGTGATGGTAGAGGTACAAAGGTCATTTTTATGGATTCGAAAGAGCAAAGACTACTAGTTACTGTCATGGGTTATTTGGTAGACCATTGGCATAATGGTGATTCTTCCTTGTGTTGGAGGGTATTTTTCTTCTCCAGGGAAAGCATTCTGTGAACCAAAATGTTTACATTTGACTACCTGTATTTAAAATTAACTGAAAGAAATGTGAAAAATACTATTTAGCATGTCAGTATTTCCCATTCCTTTTTGATGTTGTTTAAAGTGGCAACACCAATTTTATGAATACCTTATAACTAGCTCATGCAAAGGTTAGAACTCAATATTGGGTCAAAAAATGTAGAATCTTCAGTTAAAAGCAAATGGCATCTGCTAACCTTGGATCGCAGAAGGGGAGTCTAACTGCAGTGCTGTGTATCTGCTCACCTTCAGTGCAATGTAACTTCATTCTAACTCCTTCCTCTGAAGTTTCTTTCAAATTGTTGTTTAATTTTTAGCCCAATGCTATTTTATATTTTGGTTTAGGTATTAACTTCTTCCCTGTGGCCTCCTCTTCTATGCTATAGAGAAACTGCAGTGTCATGCCAAAGACAGTGCACCAAGGGAGGCTTTTTTTTACCTCTCCAGATACTAGCCAGCAAAGGCTCCCTGGGAGTGCGCCTGATAGTATGGAGAGTTTCATAAATTGCAGATTAATTAAAAATTACCGTACTTGGAAATACAGGTGCACTACCTTGTACTTGAAAACTTCCATCTGCCATATTCTACCCAGCATGGCAGCATCCTTTCTCTGACTCTGCTGACTAGAATATTTGTGGCTGCCTAGAGGTCTGATTGTCCTTTGCAATTCAACATGAAGGTTAACATGGTGTTTCTGTAGCCACCTTCTGGAAGTAAGAGAGACTGGTTTTGTTCCACAGTGGAAACTAGGTTCACAATGTAACAATGCAAATTTTAAAGGATAGATACACTGAATTCAAGTATGCTGTTTATAACATAGAACTTGAAAAATTTGAGTTCCTTTTTTCTCTGCCAGAAAGAGTAACAGTTACACCTCTCAAAAAGTTAAAGCAAGTCTGCTTTTATAATGAAAACTACTATTAGATGGTAGAGAAATGGTTCAATGGCTGTATCATTTTCATCTTATCAACTTTCTGGAAGTGATATCCATCTGTCAACAACTGATTCATTTTCCCTTTACTAAAATCAGACATGATGCAAAAACCCCACCTAAAAAAAACCACTAAAAACAAACCCAACAAAAACCTAAAAATCTCTACTGCATCTGCTCTCTCTTTGCAGCTAAAAAATGTCTTTGTGTTATCCTAATTTATTGCGTAGCATATATTATAGAGTACTTGGAATGTTTCAAGGCCAATTCCATGAAGTTTAATAAGGCCAAATACCACGTGCTGCACCTTGGCCATAACAACCCCCAGGTTTACGAGATGAGTGGATGTTGCATTGGGGAGCATAATTTAGCAGGTTGCTAGGGCTAGGACAAAGGCTGGACTCGATGATCTTCAAGATCTCTTCCAGCTGTAACTGTTCTATGTTCTATCATTCTATTCTTTATGATGGATTTTGTAGAACATGCATTAATCAAATCTGAAAGAAAAAGGGAACCATACCATCATTAAACTCTTCCATAGCTAATGTTATATCTACTAAAAGTGTTACACTATGCATGTCAGATATATCTTGCTGTAGCTCATTGAGGCTTGTACCTGAGCTTTTTAAGATGAACTAAAAAATTTTGCAATTTGTTGGGCAAGGTGGTCAAATTCTTTACAATATAACTTTTGAACTATTTTAAAGGTGAAGTTGAAAGGAGAGGAAGAATAGATTCTACTGTATTCATGCTATTTAATTGCAACAAATAGTTTAATTACCTGACTCACTCATGTATGACAAACCACTGAAATCTCATAGGTAATTTGATAGTACATACAAGATGAAACACCTGCATGTCAATACTTTGGTCTGTTTGCATAACTCAAACAAGGAGGCAATGGAAAATCTGCAACAATGATTTAACAAATCTTTAATGTGTGTTCATTGCTGTCCTTCCATTAATATTTGTTTTGTGTTTCTCCTTCATGCTACAGCAGTAATGCTGATGATGCAACCCCAGACAGTTATTTCTGTGTAATAGCTTTGGGCATGAAATGCTTGGTTTGCACTCCTGAGCAGCTATCATGGGCTTTGCTCCATGGTCTGTATGTGAGGGGTTGTGAAAATGAGGATTTTTCTTAAACTTTAAGGATGTGGTAATGCACAGGCACAAACCCAACACAATGCCAATATGTTAAATATTCTACTTTTGAAGACTATCAGAAAGGTTAATACTTAAAGCATTGGCAGTTCTGTTTTTTCTTCCATCTAGAAATTCACAACTTTTCTTCCTCCCTCACATATGTTTTCAAGAGATTTTTACACTGTTCCTTTAAATCCTTTTGAATGTCTGAGCTAATATGATAAATGTCAATTATCATTGGAAAAAGTTCTGAAAAAGTAGTGTCACAAAATGAATTTGAGGCTGAGCAATTTTGATTCTGTTTGTCATGCTAACCAAAACTTCAGAGGAAAAGTTCAGAAATAAAAAATTAATTTGCTGTTGGAATATGTAAAATTATTTGACCTAGGTGAAAATTAATTCATCTGCAGATAAAGGAGCACCTGTAAATGTAGTGATTTTGCTTCTCGATCAGAGACTGAGAAATAAGGCTAGGTGAGTAAGAGTATACTAATGAAATACACTGTAGGCTCTTATGCTGCTATACTAGTATATTATGAACTATGCTATGTCCCAAAAATGCACAAACCATCATTCAGCAAAAATGGTTATTGATTGGACCTGTTATTTTCAAATGACTTTGCCAAGAATTTAGGGTCAGTAATCTGAAAAATTAAAATATATGAAAATGATCAGGATATAAATTGATTGCTAATGGCATTTCCAAATTCACTTTGTTTTTATTTAACAACACCTGAAAATTAAATGAACTAGTCTATTTTTACTTGATTTAGAAGCAATATCCTCACTTTTGTCTTGAGGTCTTGAACCGTAGTTTCTGAGCTTGTCTTCCTCCCCTGCCCCCATCATTTGTTCATCCCTAATTGGGAGGGTCATGTAAAAGTTAATGATAAGGTTAGTCTTAACTATCTGCTCCAGAAGTCCCTTTTCTGGAAGTTCACACATGTATGCACAGAAGCACAAACCCACAGGGTCACTGTTCTTGTCTAACTAGCTACTTGGGCATATCTGAATGAACAGGATTAATTTCATCTATCTGCAGAGGTTTGCTCATGCTTAAAGTTAGATGCAAACTCAATTTATATCTTCATGAATTAAATGCAGTACTACTGAATCTCCACAGTGAATAGTGCTGACTGCATCTTCTGTAGCATTCAAAATGCTTTTATTCATTCATTGAACTTATGGGTACAAGCAAATTGGGAGGAGATAGTTCCAACAATGTTGGTCTCCATCATGTGGATGTATCTCACTATTTCAACCAACAGGCATTCGCTAATTAAATTAAGTTTATGTTCAGCAGTCTACCAAATAAATTGTCTGTGTTTCTGTTTTAGTAGCAAATTTCCCTTTGGGTCTTGCACAAGAAAAAGGAGGAAATTGCTACATTTATTTCTACATCTTTCTGCATCTATTTCTAATATACACTTACAGTATAGTGATTGTCTAGAGATATCAATCAGATACTACTATCCACAAGATTACTTATGGTGGTAACAAAATGTTATATTCATTAGTAGTATTATTTCCTTTGACTTCAGGGGAAGTTAAGAGTGACCCAGCATCTATAGAAGACTAGCTTTAAAACATACATATGTGTGTGCATGTAGACATGTGAAGTCAGAAGCCGAATAGTTTCTACTAATCAGCACATGAGCATTTCTGTGCGAAATGCATCTTCTAATGGAAATCACGACACCAAAATCTATTATACAATGCAAAGAAAAAAAAGACTTGGTTACTGTTACTGTGTCCTGCAACCTTTATTTAGCTACCCTTAGTTCACTGTCATAGTCTCAACCTCTTTCAATTTTTCTTCCCCCTAGATTTTAATTTCTTTTTTTTAGAATGTGATCTAAAATGAAGACCCTCTTTCCCATTCAGTACTCTGTAGCAATGATGGGGCAAAAAAAAGAAAATGAAAGGGCTGGGGATGAGGTTGGTGATTTGGTTGAGCTAAACCCTTCAGTTTTTCCTTAAAAATAACAATAATGTAATAGAAATAGGAAAAAATTATTTGAGTAATGAATGTTATTTGATCCTAAATAAAATTTTTCATTTTATATTTTGAAGTTACCTTATAGAACATAAATTTAAGAATGTTTCAAAATGAAAATTTATTTTTTTAAAGTTTTTGCCCCATTTTCCCCCATTTAAAAAAAAAAAGTTAAAAGCAAAACAAAAAGTAATTTCCTGTTAATGATAATTCATCAGATTTATTTGTGATTCTCATCAGCACCATCTTAATGTCAGGAGACATACATAGTTATGACTGGGATTACTGCCTGTGCAGTTCTTGACAAGTGTTGACGTGCTTCAATTTATTCATAATCCTCTTTAGTCTTCACTGACTTTCTTTCTGATATTAGCAATGTATATGTGAGAAAACCATACACAAAAGTTTTGCACTTTAGGAAAGACCAACAAACAAAACCATGATAACGATGTAATTCTTTTTGCAGCTATGAGCTGTAAAAACATCAGAACAAGCTGTGATATTAATAGTGTATCCACCAAAAGACCAAAACTTTCAGGAAAGGATGATCAGTATGTGTATGTTTGTGGGTATATTGTCAGTGAGTCAATTGAAAAGAAATATTCTTACACTAGGATGGCATTTCTGTGCTACAACTATTGTATTGTTGGGAAGAACATCTGAAATTAAATTGACAGGTCTGCAAGTATTCTGACTTATATTGATAATACTGTTGAAAATATTTTTAGGGCTTAATTTCTTGCGGAAGGCTAAGGTTTATTATTAAATTTGAATTAAGGTGTTTAGATGAAGAGGAGGGAAGTTATTTTGTTTTCTAAAGTATTAAATACATATTGAAGCAGAATGTAGGCTCATGTTAATCGATGTGAAATGGTTAGACTTTATGGTCATGTCTACAAGATGCCATGTGTAGCTACTTAGATGTCAGTTTACGAACACTAAAATGTTGCACAGAACTGATTTCAAGCACAATCTTTCAGAAGTGCTATGGCATGTTCTTTTCAATATGCACAGGGCATAAAATGTCAAATTATAAAATTATAATGAATGCCTTTTAAGTATTAAACATACTTTTTGGCATATTAATATTGTACTGTGGATGTGTTCTGTTCAGTTCAATATTTGAGGTTTTAATTTGGTTCAGTAGTGATTACTGTGAGATTTTTGAGGTGAGTATAAGATGTGACAATGCCTTTGTGTGTTCTGAGATGCTGGATGCTTGGTCAAGGTATTCTTGTGCACCAGCAGTTCCTATTCATTGAGTTATCCTCCTGAAAATGTGTAGGACTTTAGGACAATGATGGCAGAAGATACTTCTAAAGATAGGCTGGTTGAGAGGTGTTACATGATATTGCAAGTAGTTTTACCTCTAGTTAAATCAATAATTAATCCAGTGGTTTTTGAGTTATTTTCTCCTATTGACTTCAAGGATATTGCTCAGAGACTGAAATAAAAAAAAACAACAAACAACCCAAAAACCAACAAAGCAAAAAACCAAAACCACA
The DNA here is from genome assembly GCA_013396975.1 of Bucco capensis. Classification (NCBI taxonomy): domain Eukaryota; kingdom Metazoa; phylum Chordata; class Aves; order Piciformes; family Bucconidae; genus Bucco; species Bucco capensis. The sequence goes on from VWZO01012788.1 coordinate 713,753, forward strand.
ACAAAAAACCCCCCACTGTATTCAGATGCTTTTGACTTTTAAGGATAAAATGTTCTGCAAGATTCCTTTCTGTTTCTCAGCTTTTCACTTGTCTCATCTAAAAGAGAAAGTGCTATGAATTTAGTCTATTAAAAGACACAAAAATAACCAGTAATGTCTCTCTTCCATTGCAATCATTTTATTAATTTCCTTCAATTGTGTTTTCAATGTAGTTTTTTTTATTAGGTCAATGAACCTAGTTTTTAAAAACTTGTATTTGAAGTGCTTTTGGGTTTTATGTAATATGTTTTGAGCTATTTTAGGAGTGACTTATTTGTATATTTCTTTTCAGAGTGCTTTCAGAAAACAAGTCATGTGTCCAAATGTGAATAATAAATTCATGAGAAATATTTTATCTTCTTAATATTTATAGTTAGGATATATATAGTTAAGATTTTTCTACCACACCTGCACACTATTATCTCACTATTAGCAATTATGTAATGCAGTAAATTTTTGGTGTCAGGAATTATAAGAGACCATACATCATTAGATTAGGTAAAAGGGGCAAATTGCAAGCTTCAGGAAATCTTCAGTTTGGGACAAAATTAAAATTATGAGATCTTCTCTTCCGTTATATGGTCTTAAGGTTGGTTTGTACTAGTATAGTATATCATAGTATGGCATTGGTGCAGCCTTTGACAGTGGTTATATTTATTTGAACTGTATGTTTTAGCATCTTGTTCTGGTAAATTTTAGCACTGGGGAGAATTATGTCCTTTACACAGAACACTGGAGCTTGTTGTGGGCAGAACTATCCAATCATTTCTCTCTGAAGCAGTCACTCTCCTGGACAATCACTGCTGTGATTGGTCAGGTGATCATAAGCAATGAGAATAGGTATTCGCAGCATTAAAATTAGGCAAAGAAATTTTAGCAACATGAGAAAGCCAGCTGATTTGAGCAGGGGGTGGGAAAAGATCTTAGATTAAGTGAAGAAATAGGATTTTTGCCACGTTCTCAGTTTCCTTTAATCAGCTTCCCAAGTTCAGTAGGTCATTGCTTCTTAGGTGTTACTATTTATTTATACATTATTTTCTAAACATAACGACTAAGAAAAAAGACAAGACTTAAGCTGACACACAGAAAAAGCATAACTGGACTGGAGCATAAATAAACACTTGAAGCATTCTAACTTTCTGTCAGAGTTATATATGTATAAAAGAAGTCAGTGACTTTGTAACACATATATGAACACATTAGACAAAAGTTCATTGCATCATTCAGAGGCTGTTTTTTTTCTTTGTAAGAGCACCGTATTTTGTATGAATTCTCATTCTTTCTGTGTCCAGTGAATATTGTTAACAAGGGTTTGGCAGAGATAGAAAAATAAAAGGTGTTAAAAAAATATGTACAAGGTAAGGGTTATAGAGAAGCCTCTTTAAATGCCAGGAAGATTAAAGTTGAAGAAGAAATATAAATCTGAAGCAGATTCCATCCCAGCATTTCCCATCTATGAGACCTTTATAGATGTACTGAGAAGAATTTCAAAATAATGCTTCAGTTTTATGGCTGCCCTCTAATCTACTACAGATGAATCATGAACAGTTGTGTGTCTCACTGAAATGAAAGCATTGGTGCTGTTTTGTTCAACAAAGAAATAGTTTGGGCATTTTCTTCTGCGTGTTGATAGTTTAGAAATATAGAAATAGCACGTTCTGGCTCCACTCTTTCTATCCCTTAAAAAACAAACAAACAACCAAAAGCAACATCAAAAAAACCCACCACAAAAAAAAAACAAAACAACACTGAGCAATTTTAAATTACAAACTCTTAAAACATGGATGAATTTTTTGCTCTGTCTTCTCTGCTACCTGTTTTCTTTTTTTCTGTCTGTTTATTCTATTCCTCTTTCATATCCTACAGGTCAAGGTACATTAGAATGTCTGCTGTTGATTTACTAAGAAACATCACTGAGAAAATCCTGAATGCTTGTTGAGTCAGATTAAAGATTGTTTTGGTAGGGCCACAGTAGCCTCAGGTCAGCTCCTGCCGATGAGATATATAGGATAGCTCTTCTGAGTTTGCTGCATACTCTCATTAAACCTGCTGTGCTGACACGGTGTCATGGGCAGAATCTAAATGTGGTTGTGTGAGAGCCACCACAGCTGTTTTTTGTCTGAAAATTCACAATTCAGCTAACCCCTGGGTTTCTCTCATGCACTCCTGAAGTGTCTGGGCCACATTTGCAGAGCGCTGCACAGAAGGTGTTAGGCATTGGACTTATTTGGCATATAGTCACTTGCTCAGGCTTCTGTATAGAATAGCTTCACATGGTATGTTCTCTTGTTTTAGCTAACAGCTTTCTTTGTTCTTACATAATCAGAGTAGTTAACCAGGTGTCCACTTCAGAGTTTGAAGTGTCTGTCTTGCAGTTTAGAGATTTAAAAAATTCAGTACTGACAGGAATAAAATACCAAGGAAAAGTAGTATGTTTCGGCTCTGAGTGCCATATCTGTAGTCATCATCATCATCTGGAAATGTATGATTTCCAGTTTTTTGTTTACGCATTTTTGTGATGGGTGCTAAAGTTCATGTGAACTGCAATAAGAGAGAAGTCTAACAGAAGGATATGCAATAATATATCTAATTATATTAGCAATCCTATTTGTAAGACAACTCAACTGAAATCTTGTTTTCTATATAGATTTTTCTATGTAAAGGTTATTTCTGAAATAAAATCTTTTAGTTTTAGGCAGGAAGAGCCATGTCATAGTATTATGAGGGTATACAGAGAGTAGTTACTTTGAGGAAAAGTCTTTCTTTTGTAGCTATCCTCAAAAATCAAACTCAGTACTTGAAGCATTATTGTTTTCAATTATGCTCCCTTCTCTCCTCCTCCAGTTAATAATTTTCTGGGAGTTTTGTTGGATTCATTTTGAGGAGGAGAGGTCCTTGGTTTTTTGGAGGGGAGGGGCTGTTTTTTAAGTGTAGAAAATGTCTTGGAAGTCTTGAATCAGCTTTGCATAGGAAGGAAATTTTAACCCTCAGGGAACTGGGATACATAGTAACCACCAAGTTTTGATACAGTTAAGCCAACTGTGTCTTTGACATTTATATTGGTGATCCATATTTCTATTTGCTGTGAAATAATTGTAAACTACAGGAATGGAATTTTGCTGCTTACATGTCAAAATTAAGTACAATTGGTGTCATAGTGTAAAGCTACATTTTTTTTTGTGTTCCCAAATTTAACATGAGAAGTTTTTATAGTAGTTAAGAATCAAAATGATTACTGAAGTTGCACATTCAAATCTTCTCTTTTCTCTGTAGACTTGTATAAATGGAAAATCCCACAGATATCCATCAAAATGCAACTTTCATGGACATAACTCATTACCAACCATGAGTGTTTATAGATCGTTCACAGTCATTTGGATGTGCAGTATTAATTCTGCATTACCCAAAATCATACATATATTATTTAATATATACCAAACAATCAGCTCTCTAAGTGAATTCTTTGTTCTCCCCAGCTTCTCATTTCCTCTCAAAACAAAGCATTGAAAAGAAAGTCTCTGAGATAAAACAAAATAATTATTTAAGAAAACTTTTGCCAGGTAAGGTCAAAAGTGTCTTCAGGCTAAGACTATTGATTAGTGTTTTTGAAGTTTGATAGCTGATCGTTTAACATTTTGGGTTTTTTTTCTTTGCCTTAAGGATTTGAGATCTTTTGCATAAATACTTTGGTTTAACATGACAGCCACATTATTAATTAACTGAAATTGGAAAGAGTGTCTTCAGCTAACTGCTAGCTGCATAATTTATTAATTTATATACAGTACAAATACTTCTGAGTATATGCCAAAGGAATTAATAATCATCACAACAATATAACTAAACTTTTGTATCAAGGAGACATGCTAATATTTTATTACAACATTTGAATTAATGTGCAAACTTAACATCCTTATTCTATGCTATGCTTATTAAAAATCAGAGAGAACTGATAGTATTACAGACCTAGAAGCAGGAGAGTACAACTCTGAAAAAGCATACACACAATCTATAAACGTCACCTTTTATTTTGTAATTGTAGAATATGAGTAGTGTAAGGAAACCTAACATTATCATCTTATGTTGGATGTCTGATTATTAAAAAAGAAAGCAAACAAACAAAACCAAAAACCCCAAAACTCCACCAAACCCAGACCTTCCATGAATGGCTTTTACCTTTCTTCCCATTTCACAGATGTGTTTAGTATTGCATTTTAGCTGCATTATTTGCTTAGTTAGTGAAGTCCTTGTGCGGAGTTTTATGTGAAACAGATCTCCAAGAATAGCAAATAGAATTACTTTTGTTACTTGGCTATCTCTTAATTTCCCCCAGGATGGCACAGCATCAAAGTTCTAAAATTTTAAAGAGAATTTAAAAGTATGGAATTGTTAATAAAGAAGCAGCTGTGGCTGCTTCCCCCCCCCCCCCTTTAAATTAGTGGAAGGTGCTGCATTTAATTGTATCTGAGTCTTAAAGGTATTGATACCTTTACTGGTTGAAGAAAAAAATAAGTCTTTAAAACACACAAGAACATTTTTTTTTCTTTAAGGTGATTCTCATTCTTGACACAATGAGTCCAAGTTCAGTAATGTCATGTTAGTGCAAGAGCGGATTAAAATAGTATTATAATACCCAGACTTTTGTAGAGTTATGTCATCATAAATTATATATAGGGAGAAAAAAAGCTGATCATAAGCAAAAGAATTTTATGAATGCAATTTAACGTTTTTCTCCCATTCTGTGCTTATACTAAAAACAAAATGAAAATTATCAAACCCCTAAACTAAATAAAAAACCCTGTCCATAACAGTTGGCAAGAATCATGCTGAACTAGTTAACTTTTAAGTCTGAAAATTGAGGAACTCTTGACTTCTGCTTGTATCTGACAATCTATTTTTTTCATGTCCCCGCTCATGTTCAAGTGTTTGATAAAAAAGCTGATATAAAGCAAAGAGAGAAGTAGAGACATTAAGATGAGAGCAATCCATCTCAGTCAGCCAAGCCAGGACGTGCACAGGATGATGCTATTCTGCAGGCCTCACTCAAATCTAACTCCCTTAAGTCATGAACAACTGTGAAAAATAAAAAGCCGTCTAATAGACCTTTCTGTGAGTTAACTCTTGTCTACTATGGACAATGCTTAACATTGCATGGTACTTCAGCCCTTGTTGCCTTTCTCTTATGGGAGATTTGTTTGGTTTATTCCTTCTACTAATCATAGAGTCCGAGAATACTAGGTTGGAAGGGACCTCAAGGATCATCCGGTGCTACCTTTCTTAGGAAAACCACAGTCTACACAAGATCGCCCAGCACCCTTTCCAGCTGAATCTTGAAAGTGTCCAATGTCAGGAAATCCATCACTTCCCTGGGGAGATTATTCTCGTGGCTGATTGTTCTCATTGTGAAAAACTTTCCTCTTGTTTGGAATCAGAATATCGCTAGGGGTATCGTGTACCCACTTGTCTTTTCCATGTTACTACTTGTAAAAAGGGAGTCTTCGTCTTTTTGTAGCCACCTTTCAAATAATGGAACATGGTGATAAGGTCTCCCTTAAGCCTTCTCTTCTTAAGGCTGAACAAACCAAATCCTCTCAGCCTTTCCTCATGTGGCAGGTTTCCCACTCCTTTGTGATAATATTTTATGATGACCAAAAGGATGACTTTTTTTTTTTAGATCAATAGTTTTGACTGAGTCCTGAGGAAAATGGTATAAACAATTTTCATTGGTTTATGCTGTATTAGAATTACTGATTTTATTCTGATAAATATCGTGAAGCTGTGACTATCAGGTTTATATGTGAAGAAAATAAGGTTTATATTTTTTATCTAAGGGGAAACAGGAAATTATTTTTGTTTGCTCTCTACAGTATTACGTCAGTCTTCTTTAAGACCAAAATACTTAGTCTTAGTTAAGAGACTAACTAATGCATCGAAATGTTGAAATAATGCCAAATGTCAAGAAAAATATCACTTGAAGAGGGAATAAAAAATTCTTAAAGCTCTTATAAAAGCAACTGTTTTGAATATAAAGAAAAGCACTTTAAAAAAAAAGTGGTGATTGTCTTTTCCACATCTTAATAGAGAGATTTAATGGTAAAACAGGTTTCTGAGATCTTTCTATCATGCAAAAGGGAGTTTCTGTGTTAAAATTTTTAGAAATATTTGTTATTTTGGCATTTATCTTTAATTCTTATTTGAGTTGCAAAGGACTTGAAATTAAAGCCTGAACTTTAACTCTTCTTCAGTAAGTTCTGTGTTAGTTTTAGACAGGTAGTCACAGAGGCCTCAGGGGTGTTGTCTTGAGGCTCCTTTACTGCAGGTGCAACTGTCTGATTGCTGTTTTGTAATTAATGCATAATTCTAACCAACCATATGCATTAGATAAGTTCTACAGTGTGCTTCAAATAAGCGAAACCCCCTTTCAAGTTCAAATAAGTATTTCATAATTTAGCTTGCTCTGATATTTAGTCTCAGATCTGCTCCTTGTTATGTTATTTGTTTTGTGAAACTCAAAAGCTAATGGAGAATTTGTCATGCAATTGGTTAAACTGTTACGGAAAAATGTTGAATAACAGTGCTGATTAAAACATTGGAACTAGACTTCCCTGAAATATGCAAAAAGCTTTAAATGATTACAGAGGCAATGCCAACTTTAGGATTTTTGTTTTTGAAGTCTTTCAAGTCTGACTTTGCAGAACAGATTGTGAATCCCTGGCCCATTACACACCTGCAGAGATTTTGGTGTTTTATTTCTCTTGGGTGAAACAGCAGAAGCCCAAACCATGTTAATCACTGTCAGAACCAGTTGTATAAAATGCCAAAATGCAATGAACCAGGAATTTTGTAATAAATATGACAATACAGTTTAAAGTGGTTTTTTGTTGGGTTTGCAATTTGTTGTAATTTATCACTTATGATAGTACTGGAGGGGAAAAATATCTGGGACCTCCAAGTGAATTCTTTCACTTGGAAGAAATGGTCTTGTGTTTTAGGCTGTTTTAAAGATGAAGAAGGAAAAAATGAAGTGCAGCTATGAGATGTGTGGTGTGTGTATTTTTAAATATGTGAAATTAAAATGTGCTACAATTCTCAGTTAATATCTACTTAATGCATGGATTCTACTTGAGACAATACAGAAATAGTCCCATCTTGTTTATAGAAAGAGGCCTCTCTTCTATTATCCTTCAAAACAATAGTCAGTTTTAGCATGTGAGAATATTGGCTATATATATTACAGAAATGGCACTACTAAAAGCTGAAAAGAGAAACAGGTCTCAACTACATAAATGAAATTGTTCTCTTTTATGGTTTAAAATCTGTACTGCTCTGTATGAGTGAATTATTGTGTCAAGAGTCACTACTGAAGGTAGTTTTTAAGCAGCTTTGTAAAATATTTTTTCTGGAAAAGAAACTACTCAGTTTCAGATGCTTGTGACAAGGGAGTGACAGTGCTGTTCTAGAGCAGAACAGTGCTGTTTTTCTATTATATTGCCATACATGCAAGTACAGTTTTATCCTCTAAACCACTGAATTCCTAAGTTACTGTATCACTTATCCAGGAGTGACTGGTTCCTCTAAAATAGATTTAGCTGAAAATACAGATAAGTTACGGCCCATTTTAACAGCATTTACAGGTTCAGGATCTGATCTTCAACGTGTACGTTTATGCAGATAATTAAGCATAAGATAAGGCTGGTTTATTCCACTGGCACCTTATCTGAAATTAAACACTTAGGTAAAACTTTGCGAGATTAAATTTCTAATGTTGTTCTTCCCATGTCTTTGCTATTGTCGGTTGCCTACAGATTTCAAAGGTACCTTGTAGGCAGCTGTTGAAGATTCTTGCTTTGTTCTCACAGGACATTTTCACAGCTTCTGGCATAGTGGTAGTGGAACTGCTGACCACAGAAAAAAATCCGCTGGCTATGTCTCTGTTCTTCCTGCTGCTGTGACAGCTTATTCCATCACCTAGCTGTATTATGTTCTGGCTGAATCCCTCTGATGGTTCTTGACATCATTGTAGTACCTATATTAGATAATCACTGAACTGGGCTCTTGTCAATTTAAACATGAGGGTATGACATAATTTCATATGTAGTTATGGCTCGTACTCTCAAACACGTGATCACTGTAATATTATGATACTTAACAGAATTTCTTACAGGAACTCACCTGAAATCACTGATACCTCATGACCATGTGGAGTTTGTACTGTGAGCATTCCTACCAAGTTTAGACTCAGAATTTTAAATCAGAAAAAAATGTAGGTTGAACTTAAGAACCTCACTTATTTCACTGGATACATACTGCTTTTTCAAATATTTCTTTGTATTAGGATGATCCATTTGGATTACTGTCTAGCAACTCTATTTTTTAATGCAACGCAATGACAAGAAATTTTTGTCACACTCTGTTCTCCACATGAAAAGCGAATGTTCAGTTTCCCAAACTTGTTTTCCTGAGTTTTGAGTTTTTCTAAGTTCTGAGCTTCCTCAAGGGAAAGAAATGTATTCTTCTAGAGGAAAAACTGGAATAAATGTTTAACTTCTGTAGCTCACACCCTAGAGGAGCCAGTTTCTGTTCACTAAGGAAAGGCTCTAGAAAGAACTGGGTACGTGAGCCATTGCTAATGATCTGCCTCTCTTTAGTGGAGGCACATAGTTTTCATCCAGTTGCCCCTTTCAGTCTCACCCATTATTATGACTTTTAATTGCTTTCTTCTTTGAGACACAAGTGCTTTCTAATACTATAGTTTATGACCAGAAGTATCTCAAAAAAAGCAAAGCTTTGATTTTAGGAAGCTTTCACATGCAAAACCTTTCCCCTACTCCTTTATCCTACAGCAGTGAGACCTACTCTTCCTTTATTCACGATCTAGTGAATAGATCTAGACTAATGAAAGCAAATTGCTTCAGTAAAAGTCTTTTGTCCTAACAGAATAATAGGATAAGGCATTAAATTATTATATAACCATATGTTTTGTTAGGACAGCTTTTTTCCTGATTTCTTCTTAAAATTCAAGAAGATTTTATGAAGTAGATTTCTACTGAACGGAGCTGAAATGAAGCAAGTTCTTAAGACAGTGACATTAATCTAGTTCCCCGTTTGCTTCCTGTTATCTACTTTTATCTTTCATTTTGTCAAAAGTGTGATTCCCCCCCCCCCTTTACTGTTCTATCTGCTGTACCTGTGTGATAGGTCTCTTTATGTTTGTTTATCTTTTGATGAATGACTTCTAAAAGTCTTTTGCTTGGAAGTCAAACAACAGTCTTGTTTGAAATTGTCTTGTCTGAAGTGTCATTTTGGGATCCTGCTGTTCTATTTGAATTTGGCTTTAAATAATCTCAGGAAAGAATCGTGTGTCCATGTGAATGGCTGACTGACTTGACTGTCGTTTTCTGAACCTTTCACCATTATATCTGTCATGCCAGTGTGTGGGGAACCTGTGTTTGATATATTTATGTAGTATGCATAAAGTCTAGAGAGTATACGTTTAGAAAATATACATGTGTTACAGAAAATATATGACTGTTAGGCTCTATAACCACTGCAAAAAAGGAGGAATATCCTTAAGATAATGGTGTATCTAACTTAGGCCTCACCTCAAGAATTTTCCTGTTTTTCAGAGGGTGTCTTCCCTGAGTCTGGGCTATAGAAAGGGAACTAAGAGTTTCAACTCTTCAGAAGTCTGTCTTTAAACCAACACACTGATGGGCTGTGGAACTCCTTGCCACAGAGTATTTTAGGTGCCAGAAAGTTGCAAGCTAAAAAAGCAACAGCTGGGTTAGAGAAGAAAAAAAATCATTTAGAGCTACTAGATGTAAAGATACCAACTTCAGCACAGGGTAATACTTGAATGACATCTTTCTGCAGGATACCAGAAAATTCTGAGAAAGCTTAGTATTTGCTTGTCTTGATTATATGCTTGTCCTTAAGCGTATCCTGTTTATAATGATACTTGGCTTTATAACTTGATCTGTCTTTTCCATGCTCTTATGTGAAGGAGATGGAACTGACTTTTGTGTATGCTTCTTGTGTCTTTTGGTCACTGCAGGGCAAAATGTTTATATCATATTTTTATTAAAATGTCACCCATTTTTTGATGTTGATCAAACTGAGAGATGAATACTCTTTTACTTTTTACATAAAAAGTGTGAAAATATTTAGGATAGATCTAAGTAAGACTACTGAATGAATGTTATTCATTCCTGCATCCCATTCCATTAAACTATAGGAGTATAATGGAATATACTCCTATTTATATATATATATACACACTAGAACAATTTTTCAGTTAATTATAACAATTTCCGCAAAAGCAAATGTTTCATTTGTTTGCATTTTTTAAAATCTCCTAATGGGCTTCAAGTCTGAAAGGAAGTATATCAAGGATAGGTAAAATAAATGTGAAACTCGTGCATTAAATATGTTTTCAGCTGATTTTGTAGATGACCCTGGCCTCATATTTGAAGACTTCCTGTTGCAAGTTTACCATTTTAATTTCTGATTCACACATAATGTATTGTATACATTGTAAGGTCTGTATTCCTGAAATTTTGTTTCACTGGCAGTCTGTGATGTTGGTGAGACTGGACATGCTTAATTTTGAATGATTAGTTTTAGATCTGTCAACAGTTCATACCACTATCAAGGTTGGCTTATTTTCCCTACTTGCCAATAAAAAATCAGTAACAAATAATTTGTAAGTGTCAGTATTTTTTAAAACAAATCAAGTTTTTAAGTGTAAAAAGATCACTTATTTACAGTATATAGCAATAGAATTGATTGAATTTATTCTGAGTGAAATAATACATACGAAATAATCATCCAACTGCAGATCAATTTTAATATGTCCCTAAATGTATTTGCATTTTAAGAATTCTGGCTTTCTGCTATGACATTAAAGCGATTATTAAAATACCATTTTTCATTTCAACCACATCTTGAATACTGTTAATGTTCAGATTTCTCACATGCACTTGATTTTGGGGTTTTATGTATATAAAGGTATTATTGAGCCATGAAAGAAGGACTATTATGCCTTTCACAGGCCACTACCTTCTGATAATTTTGTTTTATCTTCAGTGCTTGTGTACAAGAAAGATCACACAAATGTGATACTACTGAGTGATGCTCTGGCTGTTGTGAAGGGGTGTTTGGGCCTGGATAGGTACTGCAGCCGAAGGGAGGGAAAGGTTCCTGTATAAGTAGAGCTGAGAAGTGTGGCTTTCTGATTACTTTTTCCAAGCAAGTCATTTCACTTGGACTTTCTTCCTGCACTCCACAAAAGCTTTTTATGTATGTGGCCTTGCTAATATACTTAACAACCACTTTTGGAACTAGCCTGTGCAACCTCTGTGTAACAATAATGACAGACTGTAGACTGTCTGGTTATGTAAATCTTCCATTATTTTTCTTGTGTCTTGAGAGAATGCATGGCATCGCAAGGAGTTACAGTCTAGGGTTGGGTACAGAGAGTGCCTTGGGACTGCTCTTGAGTGAAGGGAAGGCAGGAACAGTTTGCCCAAGGTATAGCAGGAGCTTAGGAACAAATGCAAGTATAAAGCCTCTGGGTGTAAACAGTGTATTTGGGTTAAATGTAGTATTATTAATGGGAGAATGTACTTTGGTGCGCTCGCTTCTTTTTCTTCCTGCTAATCCTTCACCAAGCACATTTGTATGACAAAAATACTATCTGTGTAAATGAATTGCAAGACCTAAGCATATGTCCACATAGACACTGGGACAGTGGTGGCAGCTAAAGCCTACCTAATACTGTTTTATGAAAGGTGTATAAGACAGTGTTTGGTGGTTATAATTTCACCTAGCTCTTGGTGTAAAAAATGAAAACCATCATTGGGGCTGTGTAATCAAAAAAAAAAACCCAGGAAGGTATCCAGAGATGATCTTAACCTGTAATTAGGAAAAAAGAAAAAAGAAAAAATCTAAAATTTGAGGAGAAAAGAAGTAAAGGAGGAAAGTGCAGACCAAAACCAAACTTTGCCATAAGTTTCTGGGTAGACCAAAACTGAACAATATACATGGGTTATAAAATAGATGATATTTAAGATGATAATAGACCATATGTAAGATATAAGCATCTTACAGCCTTGAACTAAAAGTAGAACAAACAAAAATCCCTATTCTCTAAATACTAAATATTAAGTAGATAATATATTAAAGCTTTCAATCAGGGATTATTTTTTAATGTGTTTTTTTTTTTCTCCCTTACACCCCTTGACACTCTATAATAATGAACAAGTTATTTAGTTAATGAAGAAAGCATCTTGTATTTAAAGATCTACATATTAATGTGACCTTCCTTTGTTCATAGCTGTTAATATTTATTGCCTTTTCTTGTTGAGATTTTATTTGGTGTTCTGTGACAAACAAGAGTATGATTAGTGAAGCTGTAAAGTTCTCATGGTGGCTGCCTGTGTTCCCAAGATAGCAGCATTATTGTCTGCAGAAGCAGTTAATGCTGTTTATCATTAGTGACAGAGGCTGGGAAGGACCTTCTGTGGCTTTTATCTTTCACCTTGCCAACAGAAGTTGATGAGCTTTGTGATTTAAATGCATAGGTGATATTGTAATATTTATATTCATTTTGCATAGACAAGTGCACAGGTAAACGAATCTTGTTGATTGAGATTAATTAAAACCATGTTACTTTAGAAATGGACAGGCTATGAATGAATTTACTTAGAAAGTAGCTATCAGCACTCTGTTTACTTTATATTTAGCTAACATTTTCAGAATTTGTACAACAGAAGTACAGGTTAGTATTTTATAACTACTTTTTTCACTTGATTTTGTTAACTGTAATTAAAGTTAATTTTAAGCTTTCTTTGGGTTTGGGTTTAGAATCTTGAACTCTACATCTCACATCTGTAATTTAGAATAAAAGAATTCTAATGACAATTTCACTTATGGAAAAAGCTAGAATTTTGTGTGTCTTGTATTTTACTTCTGAAAATCCGTATCAGGAAAGTAAGTTGGCCATTCCTAGAAGTGCATTTTTGAAGGAAAACTTGTAATGAAAAAATAAGGCTATGAATAACAAATAGCTGTACATTTGTATATATGTTAAAGTAGACGTCTTGAGAACCCTTTATCTGTTTAAAAAAAAAAAAAGGCTTTTTTTTTTGATCACAAAAATCCAAAAGTAGTAGTATTCTATGACAAGTGACCAAAAGAGGTCCAGACTGCTAACTTTCCTATGATCCTTATTTACATGCTGGGAAAAGTAAGAGATTCTAATTGGGTGTGTGAATGTCAGAAGAGAAAAGGTGATATATCTGAAACTACATAGGATATATTCTGAGCTGAGCTCCTTATCAACAGGTAAGAGCCAGTGCCACAAAACATTTCTGAACTTAATGTTATGCAGAGGGAATAGGCCTATGGCATTAGAATTTAAACAGCAATATGGTTAGATGAACCTTTTGTATCAGCTCGGAGAAAAAAGTGCCCAGGTATGAGATCCATTTTATAGAAAGTACCTTTTTCTAATAGTTATCCCTTATTTTCAGTTGAAACTGTTTTAAAGCAGTGATGATTTATAAGTACTTATAGTTTGGTAATTATAATATTCCAGAATATACTCTGTATTCTTTTTCCTAGTTATTTTTAACCTATTACAGATGTATTATTTAACCCTGTAAATAATGCGTAGTTATCTGTAAAACTTAGGTCTCTAGCTAGCTGTAGCTGCTCTGATGGTCAAGGAGGAAAAGGAATGGAAGAGATGCATGAGGATGGAGGATTTTATGGTCTGTAGAGTGTCACCTACAAAACAGTGAAGATTATTTGTAATATTTCTTGCCTGTTTGCATTATTACAGTGTCTCTAGAGGTTGGGAAAAAAAAGAAAGGCTTTAATTTGTTTCTTAAAATGGAAAAGTTTAGGATTTATTTCTTAACTTGCTTTAATGTTGTATGCCTTTCCAGTTGGATTTGTTCCATTGAGTGATCTCTGATACTTTTTCATCTGAATTTAGTTGAAAGCCAAATTTTAAAGACTAAATATTAACTTTTCTTGTGGCAGCTCAGTTTAACTAGGTGAAGTATAACAAAACAGTACTGCAAAAGAGAGGTATGGAATGAAATACACAAATGCACTTGCTTACGTAACTATAGCAGATATTTTTTGTATTCATTTGCTCTTATGAATGCAAGACTTTTAAAGGGTTTTTAAAGGGTTAAGACTTAACATTTTAACAGCCTGTTTTATGATGATGTTCACACAATAGAAATAACACAGAGTTATCTTCCGTTATTGATGTATTGTCTTAGTATTTAATAGCAGCTGCAAAAGCAAAGTTGAGCCTTTCCACTTGACATTTCTGAACCATAATCTAATCTTTACTTAGACACCATAACTATTATGTTTTTTTTCCCTTTTGCTGTTTAACATCTTTAAATCTATACATTCTTCTAAGATTTACATTAGTTGTAAAACTAGTTTTAACATAGACCTAATTTCCTCCAAGAATGCCACTTCTTACATTCATTCTGTGGTCACTGATGAAATGGAAGTTTCTCCGTTTAGTTAATCACAACATCTGAGTTATGCAATCACCTGGACATTGCCTGGATTTTTTCTTTTTGAGGAAGAGAGTTCAGGAAACCTGTTACTGTATACAAGACTGTCATAGCAAAGAAGAAAACTGCACTCACCGTCTCATAGTGTTCTTACAATAATAGTATGCAATCTATCACTACAAATGCTATCAGAAGGAATACAAACTTTATATTCCAAGTTTTGAATGTTACCTGAAAGATTATCATCAGATGACTGTTTTATTAGCAGAAAAGTACTACCAAACTCATTTGATGTGATAGACTAAATTGGGAAGAAGGTCTTAAAGTATTTGCAGATGAGAATTTTTGCTTCGTTCTGTATTTGATGCAGGAGGAACACAATATGAAAGGAAAGTCTTTTTTTATTATCTTGCCAATATAATAATGTTGTCTTAATTTTATATACAAGGCAACCAAATGTTACTAGTAGAAACTTTTACTATGAGCTATTTAGAATCAATTTGGCTCAGTCAGCTTTGCCTATAGAAACTTCCAGTTTAATTTTCATTTTGATTATTTTTATTTCTGAGATTTTTTCAGTATTATTTTTTGCCAAACTATCTTCTGCGTTTCTTTTAATCTCTTTCCAGTGTTATTTTATGCTATCTAATAAACCAATATGAACAGATTATAAAAAAGTTTGGTCATGCTCTGCAGTTCAGGTTTTTACGGTGAATCTTTAGACACAAGGTGAATGGGAAGTCTCAGGAAGCAGCAGTCATCCTTTGTTGAGTACTCCCACTTGTGGACATGTACTGACATGGATCTAAGACCTATAGCAGAAGTAATTTCTTTCCAAATGGTAAAAGACCTTTAATTATCCAGGCTACTTTGCTCAGCTTGCATAAAAAGAACAATATTGACTCAAGATGTTTTTATCTTTGTTGATATAAAGAGGACTGAGGGTTCCTAATGACTAAAAACTAGAAGACGTGTTTATTTATTGAGCTTTGATGACTAGGAAATGAATAATTAGAGTTTGCAAGTTTAAAAAATGGTTGAAGTAACTGAGTATAAACAAATGTAATAAATTTGCTGCATAAGTAATATAGCTGTTTACTAACTCCATGAAAATGATTTCCCTCATGACTAAATCTTATCCTTTTTCCCTAATAAGCATGGGAAACAGGATGAGATTATCATATTCACCCATAATGTAATGGCTGTATTATATTTTCCAAAAATTTAGGTATAACCAAATATTTCAGTCCATGTGGAATTTAACCACAGACTTCACAGAAGTCCTATGCTGTGTTTTGTAGGAATGGACCATATGAGTTATTCCAATAGGAGGAGAAAGTTGGTTTTTTTGTTTGTTTGTTTGGGGTTTTTTTCAGCACAATACTGGGAACTAATTAAATACCCACCCAAACACACACACACAAATAATATAGTCTTGTTTCTTACAAATCTTTTTCATTAAGCAGAAGATCAAGGATTTGAACCCATTTTTTCCACACTATATTTAACCACCAAAGATTCTAGATACTCTACTATCCAGAGCACAGACAAATCAAAACAGGCATTTCTCTCAAGTCTCAAAAATCTTTTCCCTGTTGTAACATGGAAACGCTTGCTTCTGTCATTACACTACATTCTGTCATTCATACATTACGTTAATGAAGTGGATTAATAAGAGTAAAATATTTGATAAAACATTTCCATAATCTCTGTTGTATTTCCCATCCGCAACAATCCTTTTCTTTCACTGCTGCAGTATAATAAAGCACGTAAATTGCTACTGATGAAATACAGAAGAGAACTTCTACTTTGCTTACTCTTATGACTGAAGAATTTATGGAAAAGTTTAATGATTTGTTTTTAATTTAGAACTCTAGAATCTTTTATATTCCAGCTTATATAAGCTATTTTGAATAAGTTATCTCTGCTCTAATCTAACTTAATAGAATATATGTTGTCACATAGGTAATTTTAAACTTAATGGTAAGAGGAATTCATTAAAGTCAATGCTAATTCTATGTTAGTTATGCCTGAAACTAAAGCATATGAGGAAAATACTCAGATGCAATATTCAACAGTCACCACCAGTAGCTGTTTGTTACTATATGCTCAGTGGAAGTAACATGGAACAGCAGAAAAGTGTGGACTACAGTTATTTACATAAATTAGTATTTCAGGAGACTGTGTTTATTTATGAGTCATTTGTAGAGACTAGTAAAAAAACCCAAACAATTCTTAATTCAAGAAGAAGAGAGTTGATCCATAGATTTCTTGATAATACATGTATTTAACCATATAAAATACAATAATGGTTCTAAGAGAAACTTCTAAATAGTATCAAAAAACTCCTGAAAGAGAAGGAAATGCTCTTAGGTGATATTTATGCTTTACTTAAATAACAGCCTTCTCTGTTTCTCCATAAATAAACCAAGATGATGATAATGTGGCTTTGTTTGAAATTATCTCATTTCTTCATCTGGTGGAGACTTTGGTAGTAAATTGTAGGATGAATTCCATCTTTTCTTTCTTTAGGTTTCTGTCTGTTTTGTGAACACACCTGCCATTTCTTTTCTTTTCTCAAATAGATCTAAGGCCATGTCTGATACCATACAGTCTTTCTTCTAGAATAAAGGTATATGATGTTTTTAGTGCATTTTCCCCTATATAGGATGTTCACTGCCATGGTAGAAAACTTTGATGTATACTGGACATAGTGCTATGTGGCAGAAACTATTATTTTAAAGACAATAAACAGTTCAAAGATCTCACTACAGAAATCCTGGTGGAAATAAAACAGTAAACAGAATGAAATGATGAGAGATCAAAAGAACAAAGCTGTCCAAAAATATCTTACAAATACATTAATAAAAATTTTGTTTATTTGCTAAATGGTAGGGGAAGAGTTTATCACGATCACATTACACATAGAAAAATGTTTCTTCCAGTTGTTCATGCCACTTTTTATTGGCTTTGTCCATATTTTATTGTTTGCCAACACTTCTTTGGTTGTGATCTTTTTTCTTGCCTAATAAAGGGATGCGATTTATAGTTCTTGAAAGCAGCAGGTATAATTTTCTGAGATCAGTTTATTCATTTAAAACCTAAACACTATCCTAGTTTTCATGGTGATCAACTAGATGTCCATATTGTATTTCATTTCAGTGTGTATTTCTTCTCAACTAGATTCTGATTATTTGCTTTTCAGTAGTGTTTATGCATCTATAGTACCTATTGTTGTGTATATTCTGGAATGCATATATAAAGGCTAAACAATAATCAAGAAAAAATGAAAATGAAGTACTAAGACTCAGTTACAGAATGTAACTGACAGAGGGAGACCATTTAAAATAGTTCTTTCTGTTCAGGAGGACTAAAATGTCAGATGTTCCTAAGTGAAAATATATGCATGCAGGTATTTTGTGTAACCAATAGGAAAGGTTGCTGAACATTTTCCCCCTTCTCCAATATGTGCAGGATCCTAAATATACTTTCTCTCGTAAAACCTCTAGCCAAATGTAAAAGATACTTAGGAAAAGAGCAAAGAACCTGGGGAAAAAAAGTCAGATTTGCATCTACGTATGTTCTCAGACACTTAGGATACTGTACTTTAGGATCTTCCTGAGCTAGAGGGTATATTTTTCTGCTGCATAGTCTTGGAGAGATTTTTTTTCTGCCAAGAATTTAAGCTCATTATCTTAAGGAGTCCATGTATGTTCCTTTATAATCCAGAGCTGTGTGTAGTAATGACTTGTAAACTATGGCTATGCATTGTGTAGAAAAAGGGCTAGCTCCCGTTATTTAATGATTTCATATAGAAGTCTGTAGATTTACATTGTGAGCAATAGTGAATTGCTTACTTAATAATAAAAATTACATACTCTGTCATATTCAGAATTCGAAGAGCTTTTAAAAAAATAAATGAGCTATATTAAGCATATCAAAATTTGAAATGAAGGGGCTTCTATCCCATGAAGATAATGATAAAAGAAACATTTGATTATTCTGGAAAAATCAATTTATCTAGTTTAATATTATTAGGCATTGTTTTTCAACAAAGGTGATCTCAGCAAAAAATGTGATTAACTCCAAAACCATTATTTATATCAAAATCATATTTGTATTTAAGAATGATATCATGTTTCATTGTTCCTGGAAGAAATGCTGTTTCAGCAGGTAAGGCAAATGAGAAGTTCCACAATTTTGAAAATTACTGGATGTCATTAGGGTGACTTTGCTTTTGTTTCTGCTTGCTCTGTTCAGTTAAATTTTACATTTGGGACAGGATGAGATCTTATATCCTGTCAATACAGAGCTCCAAATAACTGGCAGTAATTTCTGAAGCAATAGCAACTTTCTTGCCTCTGACCCATAACCTTTGTTTCCCCAACTGCTTCAGTCCTCCCAATTTAAGATCTGTATTGACCACCTATCTCTCACAGTAAAATCACAGTTTACCTTTCGCTGTCCGGCTGTGCCTGGAGTACAGGTCCTTATATGCTGGAAAAAAAAAAAAGTTTAACAGATTTAATTTTGCTTTAAGACCTGCATGCCCTATGTCTGAAGCATTAGCTGAAAAAACTCTTTGAAAGACAGCACTATATATTAGGAAGAAAATATGTTTCTGAGAAAGCCTCTCCTAAAAAAGCAACCTCCAAAAAGCAAGAAAACCTACACCAGTCTTGTATAGACATCAGTACCTTACATAACTACCTTCTTCTACATAAAGACTCTAGAGAAATTGAAATCCAGGTCTGCAGGGGTAGTTAAATATCCAATATAGCTAGAATAAATAAATCTCTCACCTCATGAAGTCTTAACTTTTTTACAAGGTTTTCTTTAGTGGTTTTCTAGGTCAACTTGTCACTTTTCTCAAAACTCACAAACATGCCCTTGGAAAGGGAACTGTCCTTCCTTCACAAGGATTTGTGTACTTGAAGCTTTTTTGATCCTTTTGCTTTCTACCTCACAAAACATAGAATGATAGAACCATAGAATGTTAGGGGTTGGAAGGGCCCTAGAAAGATCATCTGGTGAAACCCCCCTGCCAGAGCAGGATCACCTAGACAAGGTCACACAGGAATGCATCCAGGCAGCTCTTGAAGGTCTCCAGTGAAGGAGACTCCACAGCCCTCCTGGGCAGCCTGTTCCAGTGCTCTGTTACCCTTACTGTAAAAAAGTTTTTACTCATGATTGTACTAAACCTCCTGTGGTCCAACTTGCTCCCATTCCCTCTTGTCTTAACATTGGATGACATTGAGAAGAGCCTGGCTCTCTCCTTCTGACACTAACACACACTATATTTGTAAACATTAATGAGGTCTGCTCTCAGTCTCCTCCTCTCCAGGCTGAAGAGACTCAGCTCTCTCAGCCTGTTCTCTTAGGGCAGAAGCTCTGATACGGCAAACTTTTAATCTTGCAAGTTTATCTGCTTTCAGTTGCTGTAGTGCTGGAAGGCAGCTGGGAGCCCGAGGTACCACCAGGCTCTCTGCATGCTACACTTGCAACGTTTCTATCATGCTGCTGACGTTGGCACACAACATCCCTAGGACTCTTGCAAATCATTACTTTATGAAATTGCTTTTGTTTTCTTCAAGGGTAGAAGTGTAATTCTGCACAACAATTACACGTTTTATGGACTTTGCTGTCCTTGTTTTCACAAATGTATAATGGAGAATATTTTAAGTTGGTTCTTTATGCTGTGCTGAACCAGAAAGAAGTCAAAGGAAGATAACGCTTTGTTTATGGAAGTTATTTTAGCAAAATATTTTCATGCTTCTGTTCAGAACTTGAACTTAGCTGAGAAAAAGTTCTTATGACATCCCAGTTTTAGGGGAATAACTTTAATATTCTGCTTTTAATTGGTAATCTCTTCTGGTCTTTTTTGGAAGTCTGCTCTCAACAGCTCATTTGAAAAGGCCCTTACATTATGCAGGTGGTGCTTTGGAACTTAAAGCAGAAAAAATATTCAGATCTGCTAGCTAGTGTGATAGGAATTAATTTCATTGTGTCAGGAAACAAAAACTTCAGAAAGAACACATTGCAAGAGGCATGCTTATGAATTCACAAATTAATGAATTATTGATCATGCCTATCAATGCAGAAAACAAATTAAAGATAAGGGAAAATATTATTTGAAATCTCTGTTCATTCAAAATGCATTATAATCATGATATAAATACTTACAGAGAAGCCAAAATATTTTTAAAAGGCAAGACAATCACACTGGTTCCTGTTCATCTCTGACAGCTGTTAAGACAGCTGCTATATATGAAAATGCATGTTTCTCTTAAAGGGTGCATGGATATTTGATAGGAGAAGAAGGCTTAGTGTCCAAATGTAAAATAAAATAAGAGAAAATTAATTGAAAGTAAAAGAAGGGCATTCTTTCTAAACAGGCATGCATGAGAACAAAATGTATTTGAAGCATTCGGTCCCCGAAGGATTTGGTTAAGGAAAGAGGCAGCCTATGAACATTTGAAAAGTGTTCTCCAGAAGTGGTTAAACCATTTGATGCAGTGTGATGATTCCCATTCGGAAGTAAAATAAAAATTACAGGTGGGAAACTACACCAGTCTAACAAAAAATAGCCTATTCTCATGTATTATTTGAAATAATTTCCTGAAGTTCCATCATAATTTTTTTAAAATTTTTTGTTTAATAGAGTTAACTATTTTATCTGACATAATGATAATTTAGTTCTACATGTTGACTAGAGATGTCATTTATAGTTAATACATTTGGAACAAATCCTTCTCTTGAAAAATCTTTAAATGCTTTTAACTATGTCCATTTGCCTTCAATGGTTTTCTAAGCAATCTCAAGAAAATTTATTTGAAAACTTGTGGAGAAAAAACTTTATTCTGTATTTAATTTAGTTCCATTATAGTAGAAGTTGCTAGAGCACATGACAGTTTTAAGGGTGTGAATATTATAACTGTACAGAACTGTCTGGCATAGACACGTGTCAAGTTATGCATAAAATCTGTGTCTAATCAACAGTCTCAAGATGTCTCTAAAGTATAAATTAATTATTAAAAATTGGCCCAGGACTGTTGATGAATGATTGAAGAGAAAGAATTACTTCTTTAGCCACTATTAAAAAAAAAAAAGTATAGATCAGTTTTATTTGCTTCATTTCCAGTTGGACTATCCAGAAGTAGTATGTTGCATCTTCTACTTTGACAGTTCCATCAAAAGAGAGGTAGGGTTTGACACAGAAATAAAGCTAAACCAAGCTAAGCAGTCTAACTTATTTTTATATATTTCCTCTTTATAAAATGAACTAGTGCCTTTTTTTTTTAGGTACAAAAGGCCTTCATTTGACCCCTATTGTGTCTTGATTTTGGGCAGAAAACAAATACAGAAAACCCCATAGCTTTAGAATTGTTGTTTATGCTGTGCAACGTTGTCCTCCATATTGTATTTTATGCTTATTTTGCCACAGAAGCATATTTTCCTTAATGAAATAGAATAACTAACAGCTTTTTATTAAAAAATTGAAATGAAGAACCCAAATATGAAAAGGAAAGAATGTCAGAAGAAGTTGGGAGTTTACACTTTAAGACTGGTATCACACCAGAAGTTATTGTTAGGACCCAATTCATCTTAAGATGAGCACCATCCTTGAAATAATACCACCTGACATCTATGTTTGTACTAGTAGCTTTGATCAAAAACTGTAAATCTTTTTGTCACAACATAATGTGTGAAACAATCAATCTCAATCCTTGGAGATGTGATCTTTGTGAAGAAACTGTGGTTAACCAACAGTAAGGGGAGTTGTAAATCAGTTTCAAGTGGATGTTCGTCTAGGGCAAAGAAGAGAGTTCACCCAGTAAAATGGATCTATGCTGAAAAATGCATCGCATAATACAAAGACATGTTAGGAGGTATAATTTCAGCATTGTTACAATTTCAGTTAAAAACTATATATTTTTTAAAGACTACTGGTATTAGTGGTACTGCATGTTTAGTATAGTACCCTTTTTCTTACTAGACTTGCTTGATACTTTATATTGGTTTAGTAATTTTATTCATACCTTCTTTAGTCTGAGTCTCTATCCTGTTTCTTACTGCTGCTAATGTATTATTTGCTTTAGGAGGAAGCGCTGAAAAAGGCACAGTTCCTCTAAAGTGATTATTAATTTGTTGCACATTATAAGAAATTTAGAACTGTGAATTTTTTTAATTATTTTCTTAAATATGTAGTTAATTTCTAAGATTCATACAGAATGTTACAGATATTTCAATGAAAATAATTTAGGAATATTGCTGAGGAAGAAAGTATAACTTTATTTTCATACCAATGTGAAAATTGTAGTTGATGGAATGAATAGCTAAATGACTTTTGATTTAAATAGTGTTTTAAAGAAGAACAAATTTTATTTTCTTTTAATTTCTGACTAATACTGACTTATTTGAACACTGCCCAGGAGGGTGTGGAGTCTCCTTCTCTGGAGACATTCCAGAGCCTCCTGGATGCATTCCTGTGTGACCTCGTCTAGGTGATCCTGCTCTGGCAGGGGGGTTGGACTAGATGATCTTTCTAGGTCCCTTCCAACCCCTAACATTCTATGATTCTATGATTTCTTTGAACCTTGTAAATCCTTTTGCTTTGACATCATCTGGCAATCTCTTAAAAAAAGAAACAGAGAAAAAAAAATATGCAAAAGGAGAGTAAATCCCTACTTTCCCTCCTGCACTTCTTAATGCAGAAACTGAAATGGAACTCAAGAAATTATTTTTCTCTCATGTTTTATCAGAAGACAATGTTTTCTTAATAAGTTGAAATATATCACCCACTTCTATTTAAATTTCCATGCAAACAGTATGTGGACTATGTTCTTGTTACATTTAATGTGAATCTGCTAACGATGATCATTGTATTTGAAACTTGCAGAGAATTTTTTGTCTGTTTAATTTGGAGATACTAGGAATTTAGAGGGGTATTGATACAAATCATAGTTTTTTTGACTTATGTTTAATTTTCATTGTAATTTGAGAAAAAGAAAAAATCTATTATAAAATATATTATAACAACTCTTTAAATGTACTTGAGGCCTCCGAAAGGATAATGTAGTGAATGAAACTCTTATTTCTGATCAATTCTGTCATAAGCAATGTGAATCAGTAATAGTTATCAAATACCTCAACCAGCTAAACTGTTAGTTAAGAACATTTTCTTAAATAGAAATCAAGTAGAGCTGTCAATCTTGCTGCCAAACTTAGCTTTGTAAAATACAGCTCTTTTGATTGCTTAATATTTTTGATCTTTTTTTCTGATTTTCCTTTCAAATAAATGTAGTAAGTAGGTTAAAAGAGGTTTAGTTTGATTTCTTATATTAGTTAAGTTAAAGACTTCCAGTGCAATCTTTTTTCAAGGTTAAGCATTCTAGCAAGCATTTAGCTATTACAAAACTGTGTACGGTCACACTGTGGTAGGTAGTTATTTAAAACATCAAACATTTATCTAGATTTCAAGGTACTTCTGGGTTGGTTTGTTTTCTTTAATAATTATATTTGGTTTTCACTTTCTGCTTTCTTATCCTAGTAATCCAAGTTTGATTACCTGGTTTCCAGCTGGCTCTTAATTTGACAGTAAATAGTAAACATTACCAGCTAGAAACCCCTATGTATTTTCTGCTATGTGGTCCAAGTTAATTAATCCCAATACAAGTAACACTTTGTTTGGTAATTTAGTCTGTATAGCCCTGCACAAAAGATTTAAAAGTGTTTACAGTGCAGTCTTATTGGAGAATTTACATGTATTCTCAACCAACCATAAAGTTCCTTGAAACAGAGTAGTGACTGGAGGGGTATCAGCCCCAAAGTAAAAGATGTTTTATGAATAATTGGCTTGTCTCAGAGTAACCATTTCAGTACTGGGAGACAAATCAACTTGCTGCAAGAAAGACATCCTTCTTTCAAACCAGAGCTTCATGTAATACTACATTCAGACCATCTGTCTCATGAGTAGCTACCCTGATAGAGTAGATTTTATAGGTACTAAGTTGTTGGGGTATTTTAGGGATAGAGATCTGTTAAGTTTTGATCTCTTGAGGGCTAATCCTCAGATGCTGTGAGATCTCTTTTTTTCTTTTGAATTTTGTGGAGCTATAAGGCTGTATATAAGTTGAGGATCTTATTCTCTTCTCTGTCTGTATTTTGACCAAACCAGGTGAAAAATAAATCATTGCTGAAGAGGCAAGCACTTGCCTTTTACTCCTCTCTTCATTTGGATAAGATCTGGCACTTTGAGGAATTTATTAGATTTGCAGTGTCCTGTGGTTCTCTTTTTAGATATAGCAAATAAGACTTCATTTCACCTCTGATTTTGTTTGTTTGTTTTGTGTCATAAAGAATCTGTGCACATATTACTAGGTTAAATTTAACCTGAGATGAGTATTTCCTAGGTAGCGTTGTCTGTTGGTAGGCAACCATTGGAAAACAGAAAAATCCTCATCCAAACTCCAGTTTAGAAAATAAAGAATTGGATCAAGCAGAAAGCCTGTTTTGACAACAAATTATTGCTAATTGCAAGAATCTTAGGAAAAGGTTTTCCGCACTACAAAGCATATTAACTAAGATAATTATCATATAACTAAGAATATTCTTGTGGGTCAAAATCAAACAACAAACTAACTTTACAGTTCAGGAAGAAAAATTATAGGCAGGATGATTAAGTACAAAATAATCTATTTTTATGAGAAGTAGATGGTAAATATTTCTATAGTCATCTAGAGGGCGGGGGGGGGAAGTTACAGAATTTTCTTTCGGCAGCATTTAACATTCATTCAGTTGCCTAAAGTTAGATATCTAATGCCATATAAAATGCCTTAATGTAGCCAAGAGATCTACACAGGGTTGACAGACATGACACAAGACCTGTGGGAGGCCTGAGACTGTCTGGATTAACAGCTGGACAGAAGGCAAGATACCCACCCCTGTGTCTCTCATAGAGCACAGGACACCAACGTTTAGGCAGCAGAACCACTCCCAGAATAACTCAACAGCTGTGTCCTGGCTCCCTTTTCACATTATTATTTTCATTTTAAAGCTTTTAAAGTTGTAAATCATCAAATGATGAAAGAACCTTTATTTAATTTTCTACAATTTAATTCCCAGAATATTAAATGTTTTGTGTGTTTTTCATGAGCACTGCTTTCAAGATGTCACTCCAACATTCATTTCTATGCAGTCCCAGAGTTAATTTAAAAAAGATCTTTATGTCTTTAGATTTCTCAGAAAACTGGGCTGTAGACTGAGCTGTATTGATAAAGGAAAACACATAATGGAAAACAGTACTATCAGGATAGAAAGGCATACCAAACAGTGTACCAAAATTGAATGAGCAGATAAGACTTTTCCTGTGATGGAGATGACTGACTTCTTCACAGGAGTGGGATGAGTCCTAAGATGTGCACTTCTACTATCAGAAAGTGGTTCAGGAATATCTCTGTGAAGATACAGCTCTTTAAACAGTCGTAATCCACTTCAAAAATCGTGAGTTTTGCATGCAGTTTTCATGTTGCCTAAATGACGTTGTTCACTTGTTAATCACATGCACAGTCTGAAAATCACTTGTGGTCTCNCAGTGTTAAAACCAAACTATTGTTTTTGAAAGTGAGAGTAGGCTGAATAATATTTTTGTGTTACCTAATGCTTTTGATGTCCTAGAAGGCATTATGAAAGTAGCTGGCAATTAAGACATGTGAAAAGTATATATTTACATGAGAAGTGACACATCGTGTGAATTACCTGTAGTGGAGCAAAAGCAATAAACAAAAAGTAGATAGTTGACTGCCAGAGCATTTTTTCAGCATGGGAAAATTGGGCTGTTGCAAAGTGAGATACATGAATTATAGTTTCTTGATGACCTGTTATTGGATTTGGAGAAATATTTTGAAGGCAGACATATTTTAGATACTGATATTAATATTAAAATATTTAAATATCTCTGTCTCCTGTAAGAGAGGTTCTGTTACAATCCAGCTATTCTTTTCTCAAAGCTTTGTAATATGTTACCCCACCTCTCCTGCCCTTTACACGTAATATATTACTTACTACTCTGAATCTGATTTTCAGTTCCACAAAACATAATTCATATGAAAGTTTTGGCTTTTTTCCCCTGAAATGTTTTCTTCTTAGGCATTGTTCTCTTTCTTCTTATAACTATCACTTGTTTCCTCATGTAAAATTAAAATATTCATCAGCTTTTCCCTTTATATTATATTGAAATATTGATGAAATAGCATTCACTAGGAGGCTTGTATTTTTTCTCGTAATAATTTTAAGTTTTCAGGTTAAAAAAGGAATTTACTGTGTCCTTCACTAGTATTTTATTACCTTCAGAAGAGAGAAATACTTGCATTGTGATTTTTCTAATTTGTTCAATAGTAAACCAAGTAGTAGTAAATGATTGCTCTACTGTCCTTTCCAACCACGAATATTCTGTGATTCTGTGTGATTCTTTAGGTATAAAGAAATTAATGTATTTGTGTATCTAGGTGCAAATGTATGTCTCCATTGGACAGTGTGCATGTGCATCACTTTTGGTACTATCCTTGTCTTGATATCCTTTACAGATGAATGATTCTTCATTTATCACGTGTACACAAAGAAGGGAAGTTAATCAACCAGCTAACTATTAAGAGTGATTATGAGTGAACAGGAAAAAAGCATCTTTTATTTTATGCTTTAATTAGTGTTTTGCACCATTTACCATTTATCTAATAAGCATTTTTATTTTCTATTTTAATTTCAAAGGTAATGTTTCTGCAGAAGGTGTTTTCAGATTGCCTTATGTGTAGTTGTTAATGCCTCCCTGTATTCTCTCCTGCTTGCCTGAGCAGGGAGATTCCAGCAAAATGTTTCACTCAATTTTTTCCTACAAAAGCCTTCAGTGAGCTTACTACCCTGGTGCAGGAGCTTCAGTTTTCAGCTCTATACTGCAGATATTTTATTTTGCATTGCTTTGGTTTTGTTTTCCTTTATTTTATAGACTGGACTATTATCCAGGTTGTTTTAGAAAAAATTCTAATAAATTATCAGTTCAGCTTATTGAAATGGAAAACATTTGAATAGAAAACATAATAGATTCCTCATGCCAAATGGAAAAATGGAGAGAACAAATTATTGTTTCTAACACCTATGAACATACATTTAGAAAGTTTATCATTATCACTGACAACACACATAGTGGTATTTGCTCTGTCACTTCAGCCTTAGACGTTCCAGTTCCAAGGATTTGTAGTCCCAAACTAAAAAAAATTTCTTCTGGCTTCAGTTTGCATCAGCACTTCAAGTCCTCATAGTATACAGTTACAACTGTGGTCTGAAAAATTATTTGGAGAACCCCACAGGGATGATTTCATAGGGATTATGCTTGAAGGAGGTCTTCCCAAGCTTTATGGTTGTTTACAAAGTAGATTGTGTTCATACCTGATGGAACTATTACACGGTGAAATATTATTTGGGCATGAGGGGCAGAGACTTCTCTCCTATATGTTCCACCTGTCTGGTGAAGGGCAGAAAGATGTGTCTTATAAAAGTCCCTATCAGTTATGAGTTTTTTACTGGACCAGTGTGGTAGTTAGCCTGATAATAGTTCTATGATCTGATTTTTAGAGTTGATGACTCCCCTTCACACTACTAACATTCTGTCTTTAGCTTCACACGTGCTTATTCCTCAACCCCTGGCACTGACACAAGAAAATCTTCTTGTCACTGAAAAATTTAAGTTGTTAAAAAAATAGACCATCACAGACTGTGAGGCCAGTAAAATCCATGTCTTTCCATAGCCTTCAGAAAGGCTATGGGAAGTAAACTCTGTTTCACATGTGTGTCAGCTATGACAAGGGGAGGGCTCATTGATGGTTTGATGGGTCTTAGCTGACACGTTTGATGCATCTTCCAGCTCAGGCTTTGGAGTTCTCCAGAAACAGCCAGCACATGATGGAGAAGACTGAAAGAATTCGTCTTGAGAAGAAATCAGACAGAATGACTTTTCAACCTAAGGGGAAAGAGGAGGAAAAAAAAAAAAAAGATAAATACTGTTGAGAGCATTCCCAGGAGTGCTCTTGATTATTTCAGAAATATCAAGGAATTATAACACTAAGAGAGCTTCTGCTTTTTGAAGGCAATTCAAAATTATCCTGCTACTTAAGAAATTTGGAGAATGGATTTATTAGGTAAATTGAAAAGTAGACATAATGCTGTGTGTTAAACAGTGGGAAGACTTTATCAGCTCCTTCAAGACTGAGGCAATGTGTATAAGTTTTACCTAGGTAATTAATACATGTCGTTTTTAATCATTATGGAAGAGTGAATTTGAGTGAATAAAGTGAATTTAGAAGTGTGTCTCCAACAAAGCAAATGAACTGGTCTTTGAATCCTAACCTAGGGTTTAAGATTATTACAATGCTAAACAAAGAGTCCAGCTGTAGGAAGGTTTCAGTGAATACACTTTCCTTAAATTGTAATACTATATGAGTTCCTAGCAAACTGTAATGGGAATAGTTTCAATTATCAATTATTTGGACAAAATTATGACCTTGATTGCTTGTCTGCATAGCGGTTTTTTTTTTTTTTGTTAAAGTGAGCAGACCTGAAGGAAACAGGGTAATTTTGGTACCAGCATTCTAGTAGTGCTGCAGTCTGTCTTGCTGCGCATAGCAGTGAGCTGAAGAGGTTAACACAAAAAAGAAATTGCTGTGCTTTTCTGTACTCTTCATTAATGATGTACTTCACCAGAAAAAGAAAAAGCCAACAAATGGGAATGGAACCAGCTTTGCAGGCTGAATTGGTATTCTGCTGTGCACAGTGTGTTTTACTCACTGGCAGCAAGATGACTTGTTTTTTCCAATTTTTGATGGTAAAGGGTCAGGAAACAGTATTAACTAAGGCAAGCAATTAGAAAGAATTAAATTGAAAACTTTTCTCTGCCCAGCAGAAGTCAGCTTTGAAACCAACTTGCATTGCTTAAGAGCGATTTATCATTTCACTCTTAAGTGATTTCCTCTTTTTGCTCACCTCTCAATGACAAACTCCGAGTGCCACGCACAAAGTGTATTATTGGATCCTCAAAGTTCTTGGGTTTGTTGTGGTAGAAGGGCATTTCTTCAAGTGTGTTTGGAG
Organism: Bucco capensis; assembly: GCA_013396975.1. NCBI lineage: Eukaryota > Metazoa > Chordata > Aves > Piciformes > Bucconidae > Bucco > Bucco capensis. Next base: position 743,467 of record VWZO01012788.1, read on the forward strand.
ATTTTTCAGGTGTTTATTTCTTATGTACAATAAGCCATAGTTTTTAAGGAATGGATTTAGATAGGCAAGGATTGATGAAATAGAATTCCCCCACACACCGAGCTCAGCATTATTCAAAAACTCACTTTCCTTCATGCTTCTTTGGCTTTTCTTTCTGGACAACTAATATATACATCTATACATCTATTTAACCTAAATGTGTAATGATCATCATATTACTTTTAACTTCTTCAAACCATTTATTTACTATTTCTTCTTTTGATTGTGACTGCAAATATTTAAATATCCTCTTGCTTTTCAATCTAATAAAGGTAGACAAAGTTTTGAATTCAGAAAACTACAAAGTATTACTCTTAAGTAGCAGCCATTTTTTGCCTTTGATTTAATACACTTTTATGTGATTGTAGAAACAAACCAAATTTCCCTTCATAATTATCTTTTGTGGTTCATTTATATATATTTCTGTGATGTTGCACATATAATAATTCTCTACAATCTTTTGTTTTCTGTTATTTTGTCACATGAAAATGTAACTTGGTTTCACTGTCTTTTTTTCCTACCTACTATTCTCCCTTCCTCAGTGAGGTCATTTTATACTTCAAGAATATTGGTGAAGGTGTAGTCCTTAAACTCTAAATTAAAACAAATATTTTTTTATGTAAGTCCTTACACGGAATTAACTCACAGGATGGCTTTACAGTCAATTCATTATTATTTATGAAATGGTCTGATATTATTAGGTTTTGTTAGCTATATTACAAAGTTTAATTTTTTTGTTTGTTTGAGTATCTTACACTGTTTTGTACAGATCTCTATAATTTTATGTAGGAAGATTAGTTCCTCCTCCCACCTCCCCCCTGATACAAGTATTTGGCTATTCTTTGAGAAATGACCAAGGAACTTCATCTTCTAACCTGTTTTATCACAGGATATAATCTATAACTGACGCAATATAAATACAGCTTTGCAAGTAGCCTATGTCACCTCACAGGTAAGGTCCACTGCTCTACCCCATAGCAGAATTTATTGCTACTAATGGATGCATGACTCCTTTTACTCAGTTTTTATGCTTTTTATTCACTTACTTTTTATTTCATTTACTTACTAAAGAATCCCCAGGCACCTTACAGGCACAAATATATAAAGATAAGTAGTTAGAGGAATTATAATTTAGTTAACACTAAATTCCATTTGAATGGTTTTCACCTGTTAAAATTAGAATCAAGTGGTGAAATAAATTCAGCAGAGTCCTTCTAGAGTGTTACATTTTGCAGTTAAACAATGAGATTTGGGATGTCTTGCAAATGTAATTTATTTTCTTTTAGTATCACATATTAAGGTATTTCCTATTCTATTGCATTTATTAATAAGCCATCTGACACATTTCTAATAAGAAGCTGAATCCTTTAACCAGATGTTACCTTCTCTGTGCATGCTCAAACAAATTACCTCTAAATAGAAAAAGCAGTATAAAGTTCGAAACAGAATGCTGGACTTAAATTTGCTACATTTCCCTCTCTGTCTGTTGAGACCCATAATGATTGCTCTCAGACAATGTATTTTTTTTTTCCTATACTGCTCTATTTAAAAAAAAGAAAAAAGGGAGGGGGGAATCACCTTGCACATTCTATACAGACATGTAATTTAAACTTTGGATTATATTTTCCTTATCCAACATTTTAGAATTTAATAGAATTATCTACTGCGTGCTTTCCTGAGAAAATTAAATTCTGGGAAGGCTTCCAGTTCTTGTCACCTTTTACGTGTGGTGACTACCACTATTGGGAAGAAGATAACATTACTAATTTTGTGCTTTTGTGCCAGTCTTGGCTAGCTTCCATTAGTTCTAATGTAGTCATGAGATTCTTGTGGATACATAAGCTGTTTTCCCCTTCTCTTTGTAGTCTTTTTCTCTTAGTCTTTCTTCCTTTCTTTCTTCTTTCTCTTCCTCTTCCCATTTGTGTTCTTTGTCTCTTTCTTCCTGTCTTCCTTTTCTGTCCTTTCTTTCTCTCCTTCCCTCCTTTTGTTATCATTTGTTTCACATTTTTTCTGTCTTTCTAATTCTCTATCATCCTCTCTCTCTGTTTCTGTTTTACAGTAGGGTGGGTACTTGCTATCTGCTGTGAAGCTTAGCTCAAAGGGTCACTTCACTGCAGGGATATGGTGGGTTTGTATTGACTGCACAGTCAAAGGTATATGAATCTCTGGACCATCAGGGAAGTTCAGTAATGCTTGAAAGGCCACTCTGTGTTTTGCCTTGTACACTTAAGAACACAGAAAAATATTTATCTCTTTTTATTTTAATATGAGATTGAGTTAGAAAATAGCAAATGTAGTTTGTCAACCTCTGTTTTAGTGCACCTTTGAGTAACACAAGTGCAAATATACAGTTCTTCTAGTATTCAGGCTGTACTTTTCTGATGCCTTTATATATTAATGTTTCATTGAAAACTGCCTGATAAAAACCCCTGCACATTGAAATTTACAAAATTTTAACAAACATATTTCCCTATTATGGAAATAATTTATTTCCTGATTACTCTATGTGAAGATGTGAAGCTACGAGAGATTTTACATGTTTTGTTTGACAATCTAACTGTGATGCAAGTTTTCATTCATGAGGTGAGATAAAATTAGCAAAATTAAGGTTTTTTCAGTTATATATTCAGTACAAAACATACTTTCTTATTGTGGTTAGGCATTCTTTTTCAGAAATTTTAATACATGTGTTTCATTCATACTGCCTATATTCTCCACCACTATTTATTATTAATAAAATGTTACAGTAATGGCAATCTAATAGGTGCTCCTTCTGTCAACATAATTGTAAACTGTCAGTGTTGAAGATACAAGGGTAGAGAAACTGGCTTTGTAATGACCTCATAGAGTTTCTGTGATAAGCCTGAATTTTGAATTCATATTTATAGTTTGAAAATATTGTAAATGGAAAATACAGAACTGAATATCGAAGTCACCATTTAAGTTTTGTCTACCTCTTCTCTGACTGCATGACTTTCCCATCTTCTAAATCTTAGATCTCAACAAAATAATTTTTATCAACAAAGTATCTTTTTGTTTTTCTTACTCTCTTAATTTAAAAGATCCTTGTCATTAGAGATAGAAGGGAGATTACTCCAAATCTTTATTTCAACTCGAGAGCTCACATAGACAGAGCATGGCATCATTTCAAACATACACAGACTTTCAGAGAAGGCTAATTAAATATGTATTTCAAAAGGAAACCTGGTTGATTTTAGAAAAAGCTTCTCCATGAAATTTATTGGAGACTAGATGATGTATTATTTTAGATAAATTGGGAAATTTTGATTTTTGTGATTCAGAAGTAATCACAGTTTGACACACTGGTGTTTTGCTGATCCATTTTCCTTTTTTTTTTATATTAGCTCAAGGAATTGGAAATAAACATACTGTATTATTTTGGTGCAGGAATTGTAGCTTCAGGACAGATTAAAATTACCCTAAAATTAAAGTAAACATCCAGTGTGGAGGAGTTTTTTATCTAGTGTACTGAGGAAGGAAGGAAGATACCTAGTGCTTCTGGATGAATGTGATTGCACTTTATCACCTCCTGGTCATAAGGACAGAGTTCAACAGATAATTGACATGTAGCAAGAATGTAAAATGAGCTTTTGGAACTATATTTGAGGGAGTAGGAGACTAGTTAACACAGAAGTGACAAATGAGTGAATTGCAGTTAGTTTGAAACTCAATGCAAATAAATGTCCCTTTTATTACATTTTCTCAAAGCTGCTATATCATGGGATTCATCTACTTAATACTGATAATATTTATAGCACTAGTACAATAAGATGATTAAGGTATATTAAACTGTTTTCTTCCCAGGATTTATCCCTCTTTCTTCCAAGTAGTTTTATTTTGATGCTACAGCGGGTGTATACTTGCGCTGAATAAAGCGTCTCCTTAGAGTTGTCAGTTACTCATCTTACTGAAGTGCTTCTGTGTCACTCTTCAAACTTATCAAATTGAGCTCTCTCTTAATATTTAGGGATTTCTTACTTAACACATCACCAGAATTTTGGCCCTAAATGGAGCAGGGGTTTATAGTACTAAAAGAAGGTGACACAATTCCCTACTCTCCCAAATAATACAATACATTTTTATGTTACTCTGTTTGTCAGGTGGAATACAGATCTGACAAAAAATGAAATCTTAATTATTCTCTAATCTTACAGTGTACAAAGAACTTACTGCAGATATTCTCACAATTAATAAAGGTGATACATATACATTTTTGTCATGCTCTTGGGAAAAAGCATTGCAAAGGCATCCATCTCAAAGCAAACTTGCAGCACTGCTTAATGAGACTTTTGAACACAGACATAACATTAAAATAAAATAGGAAGGCAGTTAGCATTCCGTATTTTACATCAGAGGTAGAATAATGTTACACTTTAAGCCATTATCAAATGCACATTTTCTGCTTGACAACTAGAGCTATCAGATTGTGTAGATTGGTGTGGTGCATTTAGGAATGATTTGTCTGAAGGCAGTAGTCAAATTTGTCACAGCTAAGGAAGGGTTATGGCTGGAGAAGGAAGGGAACCAGGGGCAGCATCAGCAGCCTGGTGAGCAGGCAGGCAGGGTAGATGGAGAGGTTGCTCAGTAGCATGCTGCAAGAGTCACTGCAAGATGGAAGGAGAATGAATGATAACTGGCACTAGCTCAGGAAGTCAGAGAAGGAACAAACAAATAGCAGTGATGGTAAAATTCATAGACCAGGAAAAGCTGGTGCAAAAAAAGCAGATGAAAAGTTGATTTCTGTCACTAGAAGTTCTAAAATATTCAAATGACACAATTTCCTTTTATAGTAATGAATTAAAGGTTTTAACATTCTAGAATCAAGTTATAGTGATTGATTACCGAACCAGTTTACACCATATAATTCTTTTTTACTTCCATGTTTCTGTATGCTTTGAAACAAGTGCATAGAAAAGATCTATAGTCTTGGACTGCAGAGCAGATAAACTCCTTGTTATTTATTGTTCAGCTGATTCTCTTCTCCTCCAGAGTCTACTAGGGTTTTCAGTAACTCTCATATTTATAAATTGTGTCATCTTTGGGGAAATATAAAAAGTTTTTTTGTGAGAAGTTATTGGAGATGGTTTCCAATCCAGTGTCCTCAGTCACACCCAGGGACAGTTATCTGACATAATGTTCAGCCTCTGGCCTATTCCAGTGATTTTGTCTGCAATAGCAATTTACATATAGCGAATGCTCTTCTAAAATTTTAATATGAATTATTTTATGTGTGACATTACAGAAGGATAAGCTAAAACAGTTTTGTCACAGACTAAAGTTTTTCACTGATGTTATGCCAGAGGTGCTTTTGTTGCTATTTTTCCATATAATACAGGAGTTTCTTTGCAAATGGAGTAAGATAAAGCAGAGCTGCTTCTGCTTCAATGAAACTTGAATATTTCCACCAAATGCAAGTTGCCAATGGGTTCAGCAAAAATAATTTAATACATAATTAATTCACTGTAATTGACTGATTACTCGCCAATGATGAAAGCAATGAAAGCAAGAGATCAGATATCTTACAATGTTTCATTTTCATTTTAGTTGAGTTAATAATATTAATGAACAGTTTAGAACTCAAAATCCTCCCCTTACTTTTGATGCTTGACAGCCTAATGAAGTTGCTTCCTTTCTGAAAGAAAGTAGCAGCTCTGCTGACACTTTTTTCCATACACTTCTAAAATGTGAAACGTTTCAAGTCTCATGTGTAACAATTTTGATGTAATTACATTGCTTTACTCCCTGAACGTGTACTCTGTTGAGAGCTAGCTTTATGCAGGAGTCTAATTGGCAATAAAGGAGCTGGATTACTTACATGGTCAAGTGAATTGTCACATACTCTTGGTATTGGTTCTTCTTGTCTCTGAAGCAGGAGATCACTGCATTATCATTAGTCTTGGGGTGTTGTCTGGAAGCTGCAGTCATGAAATTGCAAAAGTGCTTCAATGATCAAAGCTTTCATAGCAGCAAAAATTAATTTGTTTACTGTGAAACACAATAGAGACCTATCATTACTAGCTGAGAAACTGGGATATTTCTGAGCATCTAACAGTGGGTGGCCAGGGTTGAGGATATGCCTTGCAAGTAACTGTTGTCTGCTGTACCAGGTAGCTCTCTGTCATTTGTTTAAGTAGATGCTTCAGCAACAGTGGTTTCTAATCTGCCTGCTATTCCTTGTAGTGCTTTTGATACCTACAGCAAGAATAAGCAGTATTGAATTGTTTCTTTCTTCTTCCTCTTGTCATACACTTTATATCAAATGTCTGGGGTAATGCCTTCTTGCCTTCATTTGCTACTAAAAAATATCTCCTATGGGAGGACTTGTTTTTATTATATGGTACCTTCTTAAGGTAAAGCAGCATGCAAACAAACCACCTCCTACTTTTGTTTAAAACCTGAAAGTTGCTAACAAGGTATTGCTCAGCAAGTCATCTCATCCATACATGTTACTGGAGGACAAAAGGGTCTCTGGAGTATGCTTTCCATAACTTTGTATTTCTGCAAAATTTCTTAAAAGGAAAATGAGTCTTCAGTAGCAGAAAAAAAAACCCAAAAAACACCACAAAACCTTTAATGCAACACTGTCTAGAAGTGTTTGTTTTAATTATGTGTTGTCATGGAAAAATGAATAGTCCTAATGAAATTCAGGCATCCAAAATACAAAATCAGCCCTGCATTGAATTTCAGTTATGCCAATTCTGTTTTCAGTACCTCTGTCAGAACCATGTAATGACATGGAAATCCCAGCATAGACATGTTTGTGACAAAATTTTTGTGACCCTCTCTGACAAACCCTTTGCAGAGTGCCTCAGTACAAGTCCTGTTCTAGCCTGACCGGTCATGGAAATGTGATATTGAGAGCACAAACCACAGGCTACACTTATCAGTTCCAATATCAAGAGGTTGGTTTCCCAAAAATATTTTCACCTTCCAAAATTCTCCCCCCTTTTTTTTTAATAAAAATCAATTAAATTCCTTAAATATCCAGATAATCAGAATACAAGAATACTCTGGAAGTCTCAGCTTTTGCTTTAGCTTCACATTAATAAAGGAGTGACCTTGAAATCAAATAAATATGCCTGTTCTGCCCTCCTCAGTGTTCCAGAACTATGTGAAGGAATAAAATGGCTGTCAGATTTACAAGATTCTACCAGTGATATTAAATGCACACCTAAAGCTGGAAAGAAGGTTTGCTACCTTGCTGTACTCTGCTTCCTTCTCTCTTTGAGGGAATAAGGGGACTGGTTTTAACCTTGTTCCACTCTGCAGGATGATTCGGAGTAGAAGCTTACTGAGCGTTTCAGTCCTTTTACTTTGATAGTCTTGCACAATGCCTATAAAAAAGGTTGAGTTTGTTGTTTTGTGGTTTTATTATTATTTTTAATTGCTAATAGAAGCAGTAGTATTTACAAGACTTAAATATTAAGTTTTTACTCTGATATACGTTTGAAATTAATTTTACTTTCTCGTATATCTCTGCATAACAGGATGAATACAAAACAAATTAGGATGTGGGTTTAAAGCTACCTTTACAAAGTAGATTATCCCAAATCAGACAAGGTACTTCTGGGTCAGGGTAAGAGCTCTGAGTCATGAGCTCTGCCAATTCCTGCTGGGCAGCTGAGGAGGATCCGTCTGGTGGATGTCCTCCCTGTCCTTCTGCTGAAAGCATCTGCCCCAGGAGCAGGGATGATGAAATGGGTGACATGTTGTATTAGCCACGGATGTTATGTATTAACATAAACCAAAGGACATTTTGGTCTATTTTAATATGTGAGACAATGAGCTGTGGCACCTGAGAGGTCTGATTCGCAGTCCCTCCAGGATTTATCTGCAGAAATTGAAGAAATTAAATCCCACAAACAGTTGGTTTAACTGCTAAACTGAGGAGTTGAGGTTGAGGGGGCAGTAACCTCTTCAGCTCCTGTAACTTAATTAGCCAGGGATCATTGAAACATAGCCATAGAGCTGGGAGTTAGCAAAGTGGGGTTAATTTGCATTCTGGTTTATTCTTCCTCACTTCCTCTTTTACATAGGTCTCCCAATAATCATGATGCCATTGGATTGACTTGGCCCTGCTCCACTGCACAGAGCAACAGGCTTAGGAGGTGGTAGCCTCCTCATGAAGCAAAACTTGTTAGCCTTTTACCTGTGCCACATCCCAGTCATATAGGAGATGGAGACACAGCTCATACCAACTTCATTGGAAGGGGAGCAGGCACATAGTGGGATGCAGACAGTGTCTCGATCCCATAGTTTTGAATGCTCTGGGTTCTTGTGGGAGGGACTGTGGATTTGTATGAGATATTTAAAAGATGTCTGTTATTAACTGGCTAAAGAGCTAGTTTATACTCACAGGATAGAGTGAGATGTGCTTTAGAAAAGCACTTCAACAGAGAATCCCTAAAGAATGATCTGTCATAGAACCAGTTAAGCCTACAAAGTGATTCTCTTTTATTCTGTACATGCATGCTAAAGTGTCTTTGTCTCAAAGATATTTATATGGGGAGGAAGCTTTGGTTTTTTTCATCAGAGGTTTAGAAATTAAGAGTTTTTAAGTATTATGTTGTTTGCATTGTATGAAGACAATATTTCACATCAGAGTGTTCTGAGGTTGAGTTTCTTTTCCATATTATATGAACTTTTTGCATGTTGATGTGGCATTAAGGAAATGTCAAACCACATCTATACTTAGTCTGTAAGTCATTAAGACATTATTGACAACTACAAAGAAATGAAGCACAAACACCTAGATATGACTTCACTTTTTGCTTTGTATCTACTCCATTAAATTCTATTTGAATTGACAACTGCTGGACTCTTCAAAATTCTGTGAGCTTTCAGGCTTTAAGGACAGCTTTATTTCATTTTCCACACCTTTTTCCTTCCAAAATCTGTCATCAAACTATTGCCACAGTCTTAAGAAGAACTATCTGTTGAAATTTATCCTTCACTTATGTCCGTGCCAAAAGATAAAGCTATGTTAATGTGTCACTGATGAATTTATAGGCACATGCTATCAGTGGATTTCCAATATTAGATTTAGATTTGAAGACTAACAATCAGTCAGAAGTGGCTGGTATCACATAAAATTGATGATACAAAGAATAGATCTTGGAAAAGATATTTTTCAATGTTATTCCAAAATGCATATAATTATACTAGCG
>VWZO01012788.1:752735-807496 GCA_013396975.1 Bucco capensis
GGGGGGAATTACACTTTTACTTAACTAAAATTCACTAGAACACTAGAAGAGTTTGTAGATTGCTATCTAGGAATAAATGCATTTTACAATAAAGAATAAATGCATATCAGTAAGCACTGGCAGAAATATCAGTTACCTCTCAGTGGAAGACAAGATGATTATCTGAAACTGGAAAACAGAAAATGGTTCTTTATTGAATCATAGAATGGTTTAGTTTGGAAGGCACCTTAAAGATCATCTAGTTCCAGGCCCCCTGCCATGGGAAGGGACACCTTCCACTAGACCACATTGCTCGAGGCCTCATCCAACCTAGTACCTAATGTAAACATAGCCTATGTCAGTTTAAAACCATTACCTCTTGTCCTGTCACTACACTCCTTGATGAAGAGTTCCTCCCCATCTTTCCTGTAGGTCCTCTTTAAGTACTGGAATGCTGCTATAAGGTCCACTTCCCTTATCCATCAATGTTTTAATTCCATAATAGAAGGGCACCAGATTGATTAGTCATGATCTGCCCTTAGTGAAGCCATGCTGGCTATCACCAGTCACCTCCTTGTTGTAGTCAGTGCTGAAAGAGTGATTATGCAGTGCAAAAGTCAGTGCCTTTTTCACACAGTTCATCTGCAGTAATAGCTAGGCCAAGCTTGATACTAAATGCAGTCACTTTGCTCTGGGTCTCTTTTGCCTTTTATGGTGCCTGAGTCCATAGGCATAACTGGATTTTTTTCTTGGTTAAGTTTGAGCTGCTTAAAGTACTGGCTCTTTTGCACGGACCAACTTATTACTATGTGATATGAATGTCAAAGTATGCATTGCTCTGTGGCTATGGCGTGTCTGAGGAAGTGAAATACGGCGTGATAGTGTAGAGACACTGTCTTGGGTGAAGTCATCTATTCTGTGTCTTGAGAGCAGACCTGGGAGTAAATTATCTCCCAAAACAGACAGATTTTTCTTTGGGAAGAGCTGGTATGTTCTCTCCAAAGGAGAGTCTGAGATCAAAGTAACAAACAATGTGGATGATCAGGCTTGATTCAGTGCTCAGTGTCGCTTCTACTTCTAGACGTATTTTATATTCACTCTAGATGTATCTTTGGGGATGTCTACAGAGAACTTTAATGTAAAGGAACCCAAAGATTGCTAAAAACTATTGATTAAACAAGCTGAAAGTATCTTGTAAATCTGGAAGCTCTGGTTGTCTTTTATTTCTTATTGTAAGAGAAACTAGAGGTGGTTTGTCACTAAAAATGTATCTCATATAATACATGCTATTTCACAAACTTTGACCTCCATAAACAGACGTACACAGAACTTTCTGAGTGATTCTCACAGTGTCCACTTTTGTAATCAGGAATATGGTGCACAGTAACTAACAAAACGAGATTTCTTGTTCTGAACAAGAAAGAGAGATGCGAGATGCATGTTAAGATGAGCAAAAGTAATATTTCTTCTTGGGGTTGATAAGAAAAAATATCAGGAGATGGTATTTGCAGTTGATATTTTGACTACGAGTTTAAGAACAATCTCTGATTTTAATTTCTCCTGGTTAATTTCTCCAGCCCTCAAGATACTAGTTTTGTATAGACTCTCACTGCCTTTGCTTTCATTTTTCACAATTTCGTATCAACTGGAACATATTAGGGAGAGTTAAGCCTTTACTTTGGAAAGGCAGACTAGGATGAGAAGGAAAAAAGTGGAACTTTTAAAACTTCATTTGATGTGGTCAAAATTTTTAATTGAAATTTTTGGTTCAGTTGTGGATGAAATAGTATTAAGCGGTGACCTTCTTAAAGCTGTAGTTTCAAACTGACTTCAGAGTTCCTTTTGGTTTGAGACTTACTTGTTCCTTTTGAATTTCATCTGTCTGGATTTCTATGAGGCAGAATTGGAGCTATTGAGGAAAAACTGTAGAATGATGTAGTAAAGTATATGGTAAATGACTTAGTAAGTTATAAGGGTTTGTTGTTTTGGTTTGGTGTTGTGTGGGGGTTTTTTTTGTTTGTTTTTTGGTGTTTGTTTTTTTTTGTAATAGCAATATATTTATGTATAGAAACATAGAATCATAGAATGGTTTGGATTGGAAGGGACCTCTGGAGGTCATCTAGTCCAACCCCCCTGCAGTGGGCAGGGACATCCCCAACTAGATCAGGTTGCCCAGAGCCCTGACAAGCCTCACCTTGAATGCCTCCAGGGATGGGAACTCAACCACCTCCCTGNCATATATGTAAAATAGGAAACAATTGAATTTCAGCCAAGCACTAAATGTATTTCAATAGAATATCCAGCTGTAACCAATGGAAGCATTATCGTTGCTGTTTTAGGTAAAGTTTCAGTGGCAGTGGATAAAAAGGCATTTTTTTAATTTATTATTTTTTAACCGCAATTTACCTGTAATCCAACCAAAGTGAAACAAAAGGAATGGAACAAAAATATATATATTGTATCATTTTATATGTACTTGCATAATGAAAAAAATACAGAAGAAATATCATCTGATTTTTAAGCAAATGACCATAATTTTCTAGTTCCTTGATCTTTTTCAGAATAATCTGTAAGGGCTTGTTAGATTTCATGGTAGACCTTTCTGATAGTAAACTTGTATTGGATATTGAAGTGTTGAAAGAGCTTTGATATGCTTCTGGTAATTTAAGACCTTGACATTTTTGTGCACATTTTATTAGACCAGTTTAGGGAAAGCAAATAATTTTAAATATAACTGAAGTGATTAACTTCTCTTTTAGATTTTTTTGGTTCATTTCTTAAAGCAGATGTGAAATTGTAACAGTAACTAGCTAACATAATTATGTTATTGGTATTCACAGGTATTTGGAGAATTATATAAAATATTTTAAAAAAATATATTCATTTTAGAGGAGAATCTGAGAGGAAGAAATGTCTTATTCAAGCAAGAAACAGATTTAAGCATACAAAAGTTTCTTAGACGGTATCATTTTTTTTTTTGCTTATTAATTATTTTTCAATTTAATCTTTACTAAGTTGACAAAATATATTTTGGATACTGACATGAAATAGTAAGCAGTTACATCATTATGCCCACTTATCATTGCCCTTAAGATGGTACCATTATTCTGCTTTCTAGAGAGGAATTGTAAGCTGATAAGTAAAAATAATAAAAAATCAGCTATCAAAATGAAACCTTAAACTGACAAATACCTGAGGAGCCTCCTTAACCCAAATTATGGTTTTGTGGTTTTAGGTAGTTAATTTGAAACTAACATACAGGAATCAAATGCTTTCTTATCCCAGTATGAGAGGTACTGTCAAATTGATTGACAGATTAAGGGCAGTTTGTTTCAGGAAGCAAGAAGAAAGAATGTAACACTAACTTTCTGGAGAGATGAGTTTAGTGTAGCTCACAGTATTTTGGCTAGAAGGATAGGCATTTCTATGTACATGCAGCTTGAGTTACTGGTTTCTGCTTATACCTTCAGCTCTTGCCTGCATCTCAGTACTGGAGAGATGCAGCATTTGCTCACAATTAATGAGCAACTTCTAAGTGGCTCTTTAAGCAATTCTCTTCTGGCATTTACTTTTTACAGACATGGGAAAAAATATCAATATATGCCTCAGCATCTAGAAAGTAGTTTGCCATTTCAGACATCACTTGATAGACTACCTCATCAACAGGAACTTTTGTTGCCGTTTGCCTGATGACCCACTTCATCTCGTCTTAGACCCAAAATCCAAACTTGGAGAGAATTTCAGTTCATTTAAAACTTGTAGGTTTAGGCTTGGTTTTCTATCATACCATGTTCCAAATCAAAATAAAAATACTTTCTTCACCTTAAGCAATTTTATTCAAAATGTATATAAATATTTTCTGCTTATGGAATCTGAAAGAATAACTTCAAATGTTACTGTGCTTTATTTGGTATTTCAGGGATTCAATAAAATAAACTCCACTGATTATAAGAGTCACAAAGCAATAGTCTTCATTAAGACACTCAAAATATCAACTCCTATTTTAATGTTCAAAAACTTCCTTCAGTTTTCTAGTAGAGAATGCAATCCAGTAGCATTAAAGGAGAGTCAATAAATCCAGGCTGGGAAGCCAAAGAGGCATGCAGTTAGAGAGTCAAGGGGCCTTGACAGTGAGTGCCCTTCTAGGAAGTCCCACTTTACTAAATTGAGAGGGCTGTAGCACAAATTTCTTTGCAGCACAACCACACAATAGAGAAAATATCTCTGAAGTACCCTTTTCTCAGTCATTTAAAGGTGGAAACTAACTCCTTTTGTTCCATTTCAATGCCCACAGGTGTGGTAAGTACCTTAGGTTACAAAGTTAATGACTGATGAAGTTGATTCCACATGACAGAAGGAATACAGAGATTTCTCAAACAAGATTTAGTTTGTTACCTCTATTGCTAGCTCTGGTATTTTAACTTCTAGTAATTATGTGACAGCTGTCCAGATTTACTAAAATACGTGTGGAAGTAAATGAACTTCATTCGCTTGAGACTTGGCTGTTGAAATGGGGTAAGGGGGAGGATTAGGGAAAGAGACACAACTTTCTTTCTAGCTGTAAATAGGTGTCATGCATGGTTGTGCAATGTTGAAAGTTTTATTCCCTTTTATCTGGGCATCTCTGTTCTTTCTCAGGGGTGAGTTGCCATAGGGCCACTCAGCATGAGTGGGTTTTGTTTTTTTTTTGTTTTGTGTTGTTGTTTCTGTTTGTTGTTTTGGGTTAAGTGTTATTTTAAACAAAAACAACAACAAAAGCCACTGTAGTTTAGAATCTGGGAGTAAAAGGGAAAGCGTGATGAAGAAAAGAAAATCTTTTTGTGAAAAGAAGTGATTCCCTGCTCCTGACTGCCCCAGTACGAGGCAGCATGAGACTTGGAGCTTGGGAGATGACAACTTCCACTGTTGCTGTCAGCTGAGCTGGAGGATTTTTTAGGAGACTGGGAAATGAAATTCCTCAGAGTCTGGATAGTCAAAGGACCAGAGAGGAAAACTGTCAGGAATGGCCCAGCACTGTGTTTCATTTTGACAAGTGAAGTACCTCAGCTCAGTTGTCATGGCCCTGCATAGTCTGATGAGGAAATAATCTGCTTGAAAATTCATAACCAGTTCCAGCAAGGAGATAAATAAGTGGGGAGGGTTCCCCATTCGTATGTAGAAGTGGTAAATTTGCAAAGTCATTCATCTGTCTCTGGTTACAGTAGTGAAATAGATAAAAAAGTTAAGGCCTTATTAAAATGCTGTAAGCTACTGTTAGGCAGATAAGGTAGAGCAAAATTTAACCAAAGAAGCAGGAATACCAGTTCATTTTTAATGTGGGGTTGTGATTGAAGAGATATGTTAAAAGCAGCTTAAGACAAAGGCAAAAAGAGGCAGAAGTTGCCTAGTGAATGGATGAAGGTGGAGGAGGGAAAAGGGCTGACTGTTTCATAAAAAACAGGAAGGATTCAGTGACGAAAGGAAAGCTGAGCGGTGGTCAGCAGGGAATCCAAGTCATGCACTTTGGTCTGTTTGTGTTCTCCTAGAAAATGTTTATTTGCCTTTTAAAAGTGGTTAGCTTTGTACTTCTTTTGTAATTCACAATTTTTTTTTTGTTTTCCCAAGACAATATTATAAACTGAATTTATTTGTGTTTGAGCATGGCTGAGGTTTTTTTTAACTTACTTGCTTTTGTTGGTGGTGTTTGGACATTTGAGATTAGGAAATGCCAGTAATAGTCTCATTTTTTTCCAAGTTGGTATCTGTTTTTCTTGCAGTGCCTTTTCATTGAGGGCATGAGCATCTCGGATGATCAATAACTAGAAGTGGTAATTGACCAAATTAACATGGAGAAAATCAAAAGATTATAAATACATTGAAGTATTCTTATCATGGGAAATCTTTAAACATCATAAAATACCTCACAAAGCAACAGCCAAAACCATCATAGTAAATTAAAAAGTACCATTAACGAGAAAGTATACCCCAGAGCTGTCTGTATGGAAAATCAAGACTCTCACCAGAGTAATACTAACTGCTTTTATTACTCTTCACATATTTCAAGCATTCAGATGTGACAACCAAGTTGTTCTCACCACATCCTTTCTGAGTGTATACAGATGCTGTTATCCTTATTTGGGAAGGATGAGAGCTGAGAGGGAATTTATATTTTTACAGCTACTACTTACCTGATGTGAAGGCTTGAAATCAGTAGTGCTACTCGTTAATACATGTCTATAAGTACATGTCAATTCTGCTTTTTATTTTTTTTTTATATTCTGAGAATCCTTAGCTTCTGAAAGAGAAGTCTGAGAAATACCACAGAAGAATGTATTTTCTTGTGTTTAATTCAGATAGCCATAAACTATTGGAGATATTCTGATGACAGGAACATTAATAATGCCTTAAAGTGATGTCTGGGAATCACCTATGAAACAGAACACAGTGACCTAGCATTTTTGTATTTACACATGAATTAAATATCTGTTTGAGATGTCAGTGTAAGTAGAAAGATGTGAGAGGTAAGGATGAATTTCAGTTGAAGGCAACAAAATTGATCAAGGCCATGGAATAACACACTTCTTTATATGCTACTCTGCAGTATATATATGTTAAAGGAATTTCTTCATCCTAGGATTCCTGTGGCAGTCTTACAAAAATAATTTATTCAGATGGTACAGCGGAAACACAGCTCAAACTGGGTACCTCCAGAGAGGGACCCCTTTTGTTCGTTTACCTGTGCCTTTTAAGGCCTCACAATCTATTCCATGTATTAGTTCACATGACTTACATGTGACTGCTTGTACAATCAGGTTCTGGTGGTTACTCCTTCTTTGTATTGATTGGCTCTGTGCTTATCCCTCACAAGGGTCTCTGTTCATCTTCTGCTGTCATCTTTGTCTTCTGCTTTTTTTTGATAAGATGACTTCAAAGATTCCACCTTGGTTTTGATGAGTTTTGGTGTTTTCTCATTATGACTAAGCAATAGTTCAACTTAAAGTTTTAGTTACTGTTTGTGGCCTAAGGCGACAGTACTCCAGTCACTCATGCTAAACAAAGTCACTCATACTACAGTGAGCAAAATAAGGTAATCTAAGTTTAAGGAATCACACTGTTCTAATATTAAAGTAAACTGGCTTAATCCCCAGTAATATGTGTGTATCTATGCATAATATGTGTGTGTGTATGCAGTATTTATTACTGTGCATAGGAAATGGATTAAATGCATATTTGCTTAGGAAACCAAAAGTGTAGTTTTTAAAATGATGTTAACGTAGATGGAAGAGGGATCAGACAGTATCCATATGGATTTGTGTCTCTAGATTGAGCCACAATATTATTTCTGTCCCATTCTTGAACTAAAACAATGGGAAGGTTTCAGCTTTTAAAATTTTCTCTCCTCTCTCCCTTATCTGTGAATGTTTGCATTGTATGTTACAGCATCTCTATTTAGGAAAATGCTCTATAGTCTATATGGTCATGATATTTTTGTTTATGGATGATTCATTGTTGCCTTTTCTTGAAGAATATTTTCACATCTCCTGTTTAACTGTGCTCTTCCACATTGTCTTTTCTAAAAAAAAAAAATCTGACTTGTGAGGAAAGAATTGCAATTTGTGGATCCTGACCTCCCATTTTCAGTTTCAAGGACTGGGATGCTATCTAAAGCCACAATGATTAATGGAGGCAAAGAAGATTAGATAAGAATATATAGTTTCAAGGAAATGTAGGTTTGTTGGATAGTAAAGCCAGCAAATTGAAATCAACTGTTGAACCATTGAACAATTAAGTACAGCATGAGCAAACCTCATCAACATGCTACACATCAGAGAGAGCAATCTATGGCCATTCACTTCTTTGCTTACACCAAGACCGCCAACAAAGGCAGTAATTGTGATGGGCTCCTTCATGTGAAGAACTGTCTACCAAAACCAATCAGCAAGCAGCTGCCACATGGGAAGACATTTAGGTAACTAACACCTGTGGCTGTATTTAAAATTACAATTAGCTTTTTTGTTGGGGTGTGCATACCAGTTCCAAGAGATATCTACTTTCCTTTTTTTTTCTACAAATGCTGACAGATAGTTATATCATGCAATTATCTGAAATTTGTTTTTGTTTAGCAATGAATGCTATTCATTTAATAGGTTTGCTTTTGAAGGATTAAGAAACTTTTCTCTGCATGCTACACGTGGGTTTGATTTTTCAGCAGCATCTGTGCGTAATGTGAATTGACATGTACTTATATTGTTAGCTTGTTTGAATCCTTTCTGTTCTCTGACCATGAAACATTACCCCTTGTGACAGAATTGTTACATTTCAGAGGATTACTACACTTAAAATACAATAAATAAATACAAAGAACGGTAAGTAGGATACATGCTCTCTATTTTTCTCACTGTAACATCTATAAAAGAAAGAAGTAAAGAAGAAAGTACTGTTTTCTACCCTGCAAATTGTACCCTTTAAATAAGGGCTGAAAATGGATGTACATAAGCTGAAATGTCCACAATTATGTCACTGAATGGGAAACAGATAGGCTTGAGAAACTGTAATGAGGGAGTTTCAGAATTTGACCAATTGACTTAGCAATATTTTTGTTTGATTCTGAGTTGTTGCTGGGTTTTTCCATTTAACGCTTAGTAAGTGTCTCTCCAGGTGGTAAAATTTTCACTTAGCAGTGGGAGAACTTGGAGGGACTGTAGAATAGTTGCATTACCTGGTTGAGTTGTTACTTGAAGGCAACAGCTAGTTTGAGATGGAGTCTTAACTCACAGACAGCTCAGACTTCCCACACAATCTCTTGGACTGAACTCAGTGGAACATTTAGGCTCCTAATACTGGTAGCGGGCAAGGAGCTTTAAGGCGCATAGCTCCACCAGCATATGATAGGACCTCTCACCTTCTTCCTATGCAAGAGAACAAGGCAGCAGCACTTGCAGAACTTGTCTCGAGGAATAGATGCTATGAGCTATAAAACATAAACTGTTAAAAAACAGTCATTGAAATCTTTGTGAGTCAGTGATGTGGAAGTGACTGTCTCTTCCTAGGCTACCTGTCTGGTTCCGTTCTCAGTCCATGAAGTTCCTCACACCCATGCACTGAGTTGCCATAAGAAGCCATAATGATGGCCCAGACATCTTTTCATGCAAGGAAGATAAAAATCAGGCTCTTAATTTGAAAATCCTTAAAGCAAAAACTTGATGAGATTGCAGATATCTGTATTTTTTCAGGCTTTTGAAGTCTACTTCTGGCTTCCCATTGTTATTTCTATCTCTACATTCTCTTGAAAGTTTTTATCTTTTTGATTTTTCAAAGCAAAATGAAAGTTATCATTAGAGGTGCCTTGGTTTGCGCAATACCTAGAATTACTAGTCTCTAGTAATACTCTTGTTATATGCAATATTTTTAGGAAATAAGCAGATATATAGTTTTGCTGTAACAAAGATGCTGTGTTAGGTGTTTTCTTAAAGATAACCCATTGAATAAAATGAAGGGCAACTCTTAACTGTGAAACTTTTGGACCTTCTAAAAAGTTGTTTTTTCCTCATTGGATCAAATGAAGCCTCTTCAAAATCAGGTGTCTAATGTTTGGGTGGGGAATGTTGTTTCTATTTTTGGTTTGTTTGGGTATGAAGAAAGAGAAGTCAAAGGAAAGCACATTCCTAGAATTCAGTATTCTTACAGAAGAAATGAAATGGCAATAAATACTCACCCGGGTTCCTGTTTAACAACTTTACTGACTAGCACACAGGTCACTGGTTATAAACTTGAACTTTTAAATCATTTAGAGGTATTAAGTAATAAAATAGAGACACTCTTTAGAGAACTGGAGATATCAAATAAAATAATAGAATGATTTCTATAGTAAAAGTCCTCCTTAAAAAATGTGGTAATCAAACAAATTGTATTATTCCAAACCAAGTAATTATGTCATGCACGAAAAGGTTTTTTTAAAAGTAAAATTTTGTATTTTGAAGAAAATACAGAAGAGTTTTGATGTTGTTTTTATCTCTATGCTCTGTCTTTGGGGAAAGACAGTAGAAAACAAACATGACAGTACATTAATTCATTGTTTCACTATAAGATCAGATACATTCAGAACGCACATTTGCTTTCCTTTTTTGACTTTAGTCAGTGCAACAGGGAGAAAGACCAGCTTTCTGGCAGGAGATGAATGTTGCAAGTATGTAATAAACCCATACATAATAAACCCATATCTCCAAACACATCAGTCATGTCTCTCACCTTGCAATTGATTCCCCCAATATTCATGAAATATATATGCAGTATATGCCACATGGTAGATGTGACATAAAACAACAAAAATCAAGGCTTCAGGATGAGAAGGACAAAACAGGAGGAGAATGGCTTCCATTTCCCCTTTACTAATTAAATTAGGGGAAAAAAAATTACAAATAAAGTATGTGAGTGTTCTGTACTTACACACATGTGCACACATCTCTTTACAGATGGAGGTACACATGCACACCAGCACTCTGTCTTCTATCTATCTGATCAGTCAACTCAATGAAGAGTTGTATGTCTAGTAACTTTTTTTTTCTTACTATGAGGGAATGACATGCCTGTGTGTCCTAGTTTGAGTCAAAATAAGGTATTCCATGCCCTATAGGTCATACTCAGTCCTTGAGGCTTTGATATTGAGCATGGGCCTTGGGGTCTCTTTCATGGGGTGTAAGACCCAAACAAACAGATCACAGAATCACCAAGGCTGGAAAAGACCCCCAGGATCATCAAGACCAGCCTATGACCCAATACACCACAACATCTAAAGCATGCCACTCAGTGCCACATCCAATCTGCAGATGCTTAATTAAGCTAATTAGCAGCTAATTAACAACGTGTGTGTGTGTGTGTGTGTGTGTGTGTGTGTATGTATATATAGGGAGAGATCTGGGTTTCCATATTTCCAGAAGGTTGAGCGCTTGAGCCATGTGAAGATCAGCAGCCCAGCTCTGTTCCTATAGGACTCTACCTGTTCTGCCTTCCATCTCAACTCAGGAGTTCCTGAGTTCCAGGATCCTGAGCTTGAGTCCCAGCTGCTGCTGAAGTCCTCCTGCTACAGTATCAGTGGTGAGGTAGTTAGCATCAAAGGGTGTTTGGTTCTGACATTGTTTTGTGTGTATTTTTGTGTTTGTGTATATATATACATACATTCTTCATTTTCTTGTTGTTATTTTCATTAAAGTAATTTAAGTTTCATTTCCAATTCACAAGTCTCTCTCTCTGTTAATTTCCCCTTTTCCTCCCTGGAGTGGGGGAAAAGGGGAATAATAGAGAATATCTGTCAGGGGGTTAGTAGTTGACTCAGCCCTAACCCTTGATACCTTCTAGTCATGGAAGAATTTTGGTTGTTAGTGGTGAGTTTAGCTTTTCAAGCTCATGCAGAAATTGGATATAAAAGAATATCCACACCTTATTCCCAAGGCTTGAGTTATGACTCCCTTTTTCCTGTTCAGTTAGTCAGTCCTGTTTATTTTCCTGAGAAGAGGAATGGGTCTGTACTAAGTGTTGTCATCACCCATAAATCCTCAGAAGGATGGAGTAATATATTTATTTCATAGGCTGTGGAGTTTGTTATTTAAAGTATCTTTATATAGCTTCATGCCTAGATTTGCATGACCTGAAAAAATTTCCAGACTTCAAGGTCTGGTCAGGCTCCAGAGAGGCAGCTCAGAGAGGCTTGACTTAACCCAAAGGAGCTGAAGTCTTTACACGTGTTTTCAGTTATAAATTTTATGTTTTGTTTTACCAAACCAGAAAATAAATCCTAAATGAGAAAAATCATCATGAGTCATGGTATTTTATTATCCATAGTGCTGTTGCCTTCCTTGAGTGTTCAAATATTTTCTCTAGTTTTATAAAGTGATCTAGCAACTGGAGCTTTGAGCTACTTCTGAAGTGCTTGAAATGATTGCATCCTGTTTTAATCCTTTTTGTGGCTAAAATAGTGAAATGTGTCTGTAACAGTGGCAGCTGATAGGCACAAAACATGACTATCTTAAAACAGATTTTGCAACTATCACCAGGTGACCTTCTAGAAGAGAATGCAATGTTTACTAAATCAAACCTTTATTGGTGACATACCTCCTCTGCCACTGTTTACAACTTGGTTTCATTACACCATCATTAAGTTCACATGCAGAAAGTCTTTTTCAATGCTACTTTGGATAAAAGCTCCTAGCTGTTAGATAAGACAGATTGAGGAGAACTTCAGACCAACAGAAATCCAGCCTAGCTCTCATCAGAGGCTGCCAGCCATTGGTTTTGTATCCTAGGAAATGCCATCAGTATCTGAAATTGGTGTCATAGAAGAGGAAAGAGCAGAGGTACATGGTGATATCAGCTAACCAGCACACTCATGGAGATGATGGAATCTCCATGGAGGGGTAGGCTCCTATACTAGTTGGTGTTACTGTAAGGAATTTGGATATGATGTTGTGCTGTGAGTGGTGATGCTGAGGCAGTCCAATGCAGAGAAATCCACAGAGGCTGGGTCGATAACATGAGGGGCAGCAGAGTCCATTAGTCAAGAAGCTGCAGCCTGTTTTCTCCTTGATTTCTGTGTGAGTATGAAGAGAAGGAAACATACCTAAAACAAGCAGGTGTGCTGGGACTCCAGAGCAGTGGCTAGAGATTAGCAGGAATTTTTTGTTTCCTTTATAAACTACATATGACCCTTCAGATTCCAGATGATCTGGAGGTTCTGCCTATTTAGTTGTCTCATTAAGTTTTAAGCGTAGTATATAGTCTAATGCCCAAATGCACATTTAATAAAAAGAACTGATAGTTTTCCCTGCAGCTATGAATAACAAAATAAGAAATAGCACATAAAATAGTTGAAAATTATTACTGTAACAAAATAAGTTCCTAAGAGGAAGATGATAGTATGATTTTTCCAGCTTTATTTGTTTATTTAACTGAACCACGCAAGTTTTGCTCCAGCAGAAGAGATATTTGTTTGTTTGTATCAGTGAGATCTTTACTAAGATGCTTCATTCTACATCAAGAAAAATTTTCTACATGGTGGTTGCTTGTTAGGCTTTAGTTGACTTAGAGAAGGAGTTATTTTAAAATTACCATGTCAATTTAACTGTGGCAGTAGCAGAGGCAGGTACCACCAGGTTTTTTTTCTGATTATGTTAAAATCTCATCTATTATTTAGTTTAAAACTGACAGCATATATTAAGGCTTAATGAAGGCTTTCAGTAATTTCAAAGACAAGATTTATCTTTGCAGATTTTGGGATGTTTCTGTCTTTTGTGAGCACTGATTTAAATAAAGGTTAATCTTAGGAGGAGTTTTATCCAAATTATTTTAACTTTGAAATAAGGAACTTCAACTTGACAGAAAAAAGTTTTGAAAGAATTAGTTATAAGTAGTCCTGTTTCAAAAACAACCAGAAAGGTGAGTTTGGGTTTGTTGTTTGGTTTGGTTTGTTGTTTGGTTTTTTTTTCGCTTTTTTGAGAGCATACATTAAAATAGCATTACTTATGTAAAAAAAGTGATAGAACATCATGAGGAAAAGTTGGAAGTTCAGACTGGTTTATGGAAATGAATCTTGTTCATAGTCTTTTCATAGTGCTCATTAAAATTGACTGAATTTAAATGAATCTGTCTCCTGGAGTAAGGAGAATTTTTTAAATTCATACTTTTGAAACATAGCTTAGAAACATTTTCCTTTTTATTTGTTAAGGTAACACTGATTTAGTTTGCTTGGTTTGTTTTTGGTATTGTTTTTTAAGGAAGAGTTGTACAATTAGTCAGTGTTTACGACTGTATTACTGTCTTGTGAAATATCTGGAGCTATTGTCTGATTTTAGTCAAATTTAACAGAATACTGGAGGTTGCAAAGATAATTGTTACTTCCAATTTCAAAAAGACCATCAGGGGAAAAAAAAAAGATGAGCTTTGAACTATGACAAATTTGCCTCAGCAACTTTTGTTCTTGTTTGGGAATGGCAATTTTAAGGAAATGGGAAGTAATTATATCGAGAAAAGAAGGAAAATGTATAAGCATATGCAGATATAATGGAAAATCTTTATACAGTTAAGTTAAGAAAGAAAAATCCACCAATAGCCTTAATGTTTTAGGAAAGCAATGGGTTTTTTCATTCCACTGCATTGCCTTGTTTGAGTGGAGGGAAAGGAGAAGTTGGAAGAGTTGTTGCAAAACATCACCAGCTCATCTTCGAGATAAGAACTGAGATAGAGAGAGGATGACTTTATCATCAACTGCATTTCTAAACTAAGACACTACTTGACTGAAGAAAAATTTCCATTTTTGAATAGTGGTATATATTTCTGAACACTCAGAATTCCATATCTTTCTAATTACATGCTTTGTGTGATGACAGATATATGGGTTAATCTTGAAAATTTAGCAAGCATTACATTACCTATTTAATTTCTGCTTTCAATTGGAGAAACAATGAGCATTCAAGTGGTTATGAACCTTTAAATAATTTTAATAAATAAGCAATTCTGAGTTTAATATCCAGGAAGAAGTGGAGACTGTATTTATGCTGTACTTCCATGTGTATTTCTGACATTCCTTGTGAGGATAGATTCATTTTGTATCTATTAGTGCAAAAGTGCTATATTAATTTCATAGCTTCTTAAAGTCATTTTATTGAAACCACATTTTTAAGACTATATGAAATGTGGGATTTTTCCTTCTCACCTCAATTTAGTTTCATTTTTGTTATTGGTTGATGAAATAATGGACCATAAAATACTTGGAATATTTGAGTTTTGAAAGAGAAGTAGTAGCAGCCAGGAGGAACTGAAGCTTGTGATGTGGATCAGAATGTCCACTCTGATGAACTATAGTTATTTGCTATTTTGCTGGTAGCAAGTATCTGGGACAGCAGATTATCTCAGTTAAATGTGCTAAAATTTTTGTAAAATGAATGCAGAAACAATTAATTTCATTCACATGGTAAGAAAATATCTAGGGCAGGTATTGCTTTCATACATAGTAAAACTGAGAAGTTCCATATTTAATTTATTTTGTGAAGTGAAAGTAATGCTTAATACCTGAGCTCTGTAGTGGAACTTCTTCATGAAATTGCAGCTATCTTCCAGAGCAGTCTGGCTTTGAGAACTGGGAACATCAGCCATTCCTGCTCACAGATAGCATACACATCATACTAAGCTTCCAAAAAATAAAAAATGGCAGCTATCTTCCCTAAATGCTTTCTGTGTCTTCTGAGCTGTTAGTAGAAATGGAGAGGACATAATCTTTTGGTAGAGACCAGGTAGTCACTGACAAAATTGCCTGTAGATAAGCAGTTGCCATCCTCAGCTGTGGACACAAGTGGAATAATTATTTCTGAGAAAGATGAAAATCTGACTATAATGGGGAAAAATTTTTTACTCACAACATAGTTTTCCCTTGTGCATTATTTCAAAGTAAGTTGGAATTATGCAGGGTGTATGAACAACGGAAAACTAGCAATTTGTTAATGAAAAGAGTCAGAAAGAAGCGAGCAGGCGCAAAAGTAGTATTCTTATGAAACCATATCTTTAATTATTTTTAATTCATAAGCTAAGTGACAGAGTTAGTTAAAATCCTGAGAAAATTCAGTCTTTAATTAGAGTATGTCCTTTGAATAGGGAAGGTGATGTAATGTATCCTTCAAGTAAAACAAAGAGGATAATTCCTTTTTTAATATAAGTATCTGAAGTCAATCATAATACAGGGATTGTTTATATAATGTGACATTAAAAGGAATGAAAATTAGCATTATGCCAAGGCTACTTCAAGGTTGCAAGGCAAGCAGTCACAACCTAGGAAACACTGCAATGAAGATTGCCAGTGCAAAATATGATTTGTCCCCTTCAGGCAGGTACACTAAGTCTTTAATTACCTGTTCACAGACTACTATTATCGCACAACCTTTAACTTCTGCTGAGTACCAAATGAGCTGCTATTCAGTATTTCCTTCCAACTTGATTGTTCCCATCAGCTTGTGACTTTACAGCACACAGTTCAGGCCTCATGCTGAACACAGACAGAATTAGTAATTTCCTCATGTGCTTTTTACAGGTATTTCAGCTGTTATATCTTATGACAAGATCCGCAAAGGAACATAGGTATTTTGCTCTTTAGCATTGTAATGCCTGAATTGCAGGTGTCTGACTCTCAGCTTAGTTTGCACAACCCTGTGTTAAATTCCCTTTTCAGTGTGCATATGCCTCAGGGTATTGCTGCTACAGGCTTTTGTACAGAACAGGGAATCCTTACCTCTGTTCGGATGACATGAATACTTAGAGCAGTCAAGGCATGTCAATGTAAGTCTAATTTACTCTGCCATCATTAGATATAGCTTCTGATGCCTGATGTGGGATTTGGGAGGCTGTCCACCACTGCACAGGCTGACCACGGTTGCTTGTCAGATCTGAACCCAGGTGCCTTCTGCTGCTTCTGGCTTGATGACAGAAAACATCTAGGGGTGATCATAGAAACACAGAATCAGTAAGGTTGGAAGAGACCTCTAAGATCAAGTCCAATGGTCTGCCTTTTACCACCATGTCTGCTAAACTGTGTCCCCACCATCTGTACCTTTTTTACCTAAAGCCTTTCCTTATTTCTCTAACAGAGGAGGGTAATTCTGACTTCTCTCCTGTTAGGATGGTAGAAGTACCATCCTTTTGCTTACCTTTTACCTGCTGGCTCCTAGTAGGGTGTCCTTTAGTCTGAGTAGCTAGGTTTACTTCTCAGCTTCTTTTGGGTGAGCTTTAATATCTGCAGTCCTTTGGGGATAATCTTGTAACTACCAACCAGGTAATGTCAAGGTGGAGACCCTGGCAACATCTCCTGCCACGTGCTGCCAGACATCACTGCCAAACCTGCAGTGGGCTTGTGGGTATGGTGGTGGGGGATGTAAGCAGAGCTGTGTGGGGTCATGGGATTAAGGGCTGGTGAGTAGGGTCTTGGGGAGACTTGGAGTCAGGCCCTGTGGTGCTAGGGTTGGGAGGAACCACTGGGTTCTAATGCCAGGGCAGTGCCCTCAGCAGGCAGGGCCCCATTCTGTGGTAGCCAGCAAGGTGAGCTAGGCAGACATAGTGATGGTGGCCACTTCCAGCAAAGTGTCCTGAACATCATCTGTGTCTGGTAGGGACCAGGAGGGCCAAGGCTGGGTCAGGTTGTGATCCAGCTCAGCGGGACTCACAACCAGGCACCAGCAGAGCTGGTGACAGACTTGGTATAAAAGCAGCTCCCAAGGGATGGGGAGAGAGTTCCTGGCTGAGGTTTCTTCTCAGATACTTCATAGCAACAGTCTTCAAGGTCATTAGCTATGGTCTGAGCTGGCCCAGGGCCTAGCTAGCCAAAGCACCACGAGGTGGGATGCACTTGGATCATGAGCCTGCTCCATTCCCACTGAAAAACTTCCAAGTGTCAGAAACAGGGAGGGGAGAGTTCACGAGCACCTCGAAACTTGTGTGGAAGGAGACCTGAGCTTTCCTATTTCAAGAGAGTTTTGTTGTAAAATACATGATCTATGTATGTAAACCCTAATGATTTGTAAACCAATGACAAAGCTTTTAAACACCTCAGTGATTACAAGCCGTATTACTCTCATTCTTTGTATAGGGCAAACTCAAGCATAATAATTTAAGTTCAACAATTCAAAAGCATCAATTGGGCCTTCAGTTTGACATGCCTGTGGCATATTTATGTGCTGATAACAGCATTCCCCTTGTTTGTATTGCTGTTTTTAATCTTCTATGTCTGCAGATTATGTTCAAGATGTCTTAAATTAATTGCCCCCAAATAAGGAAGAGGCAATTAGTATCCATGAAGAGCAATTTGATTTAACATTTTTTATTACAGCATATAGGTAGGATAGACTTTGCTTGTGTCTGCTGTAAGTTTATTTTTCTACAGTTATTGCTTCTTTCCTCCGCACTGGACAGCTATGAGCTCTCATACCATATGTGATGTAGATGGTACAGGAACAGTCCTTCTCAGGTGGCAGTTTTGCTATAAATAGGCAGGATCCCATGGTGGGAATGGATGACCTGAACAGAGGCTGTTTGGCTTTCAAAAGAGCTGAACCGTGTTTGTACAAAGGAATGTAGTGCTGATGTTTAAATTGGTAACTGCATATTCTTTAAAAATAGTTGTTTTATGTAACACTAGTGGTGTACAGGATTGTTGACCTGTAACTGTTATATTATTTGTATCCTTTTGGGGAACAGTGATATAAATAGGCATATATTCTTTGACATGTATAAATATATAGGGAGAGACACGTAAAGGAAAAAAGTTTGAAAGGTGCGAGTAGTGGTTTTGGCCTGCAGATTCAGACATCATGAAGACTTACCAAACCTTTATTTTACAGGCCAAAAACTTAACTGCTGAGACCTACAGCTCTGTTGAGCACTGTCTGTAATGATGTAAAAACAAGGGTGTTCTGAGGGGTTAAAATGTTAATTACATGACAATAAGAAGGGAGAGTGAGAGAATTGGAAATGCCCTAGGTATGTATAATGAGTAAGAATTGGGAAAGACTGAAATGCATTAATATTAAACCTTCACTGCATAACTCATCCTTATTGGACACAGCTGTCGATAAAATATGCCCTTACTCTTGACAAGTAGCTCCTGTGTTTTGCTTGTAGATTAGCTTGCAGCCCTGTTCTGTATTCTTTATCTTCATCACTGCACCAGTCCTTTAATTAGGCAGTGAAATCTTCTGCAGAGTGGTTAGGAAATCACAGTTTTAGAAGGTGTTCCAAAGAGAGGCTCTGGAAGCTGCTCAAAATAGCTTTCTGCTTTGGAAATTCCTCCATCTACTGTGGGAAGGAAATGTGTGTATGATTCCAAAGGGTGTGAAAACTAACCTTTGCTCAGTTGATGTATAAAATTGTTAACCTTTAGTACAAGAATGCTGTGCCTAATAAAAATTAGTCTGCAAATGAGTAGCTAGCTGTTGTTCCTTGCAACCTGGCAAGCAGAAATTATACTGATATTGCCTACAAAAATTAAAAACATATTCAACAGCTTCATGTTGATAAAGATTTCTGAATTAAAGAGAAATTTATCTGGCAATCAATCCAAATGTTTTCAGGACTTCAGCTACTTTTAAATAAAATCTAGGTTTATTCTCTGTGGTGCTGCTTTTTGTAATCCCAGTATTGTTGGTTTGGTTTTTTTGTGGGTCATTTTTGTTTGTTTGTTTTTGGAAAAAATATGTGCTTCAGTACCTGACAATTGCTAGTATTAACTTTTTCATTTCCCAGCCTCATACATTGACTGTTGCATCTGAAAGTATATGCATATACAGAGAAGCAGAACAGAATATAACATTAGTGCTGTTCAAAATAAATTTAAAAAAGCTTCTTCCTAGAGCTTCATTCTTCTGATTTTTCAGAGAGAAGTCATATTTAGTAGTTGTACTGAAATGCTGTTAATTTAATCTGGAAACTACTGTGCCTGCTCTACCTACAAGGAAGAGGTAAAAAACCAAAGCTTTTGTTACATGCCACATTATTACATGCAGTACCTACATGCACAACAAGTTATAAACAGAGAGGATAAGGAGGTTTGGGGTTAGATAAACTAACTCAGTACAGCCCAGTGGCTAACCTTCCTAACCTTACTGTGTGGATGCAGATGATGGAGATCATCTGCTCAGAGACATAAGTGTTCTTGCTGTAATTATCTGTGGAGAAAAGTAGGAAGCCACCATTTTCAAAGCATCTTATATCTGGTTTTGCTTTGTGTTTATATATCCATAGAATCCTACATCCTAGAGGTTGGAAGGGACCTAAAAGATCATCTAGTCCAACCCCCCTGCCAGAGCAGGATCACCTAGACCAGGTCACACAGGAATGTGTCCAGGGAGCTCTGGAATGTCTCCAGAGAAGGAGACTCCACAGCCTCCTGGGCAGCCTGTTCCAGTGCTCTGGCACCCTTACTGGAAAGAAATTCCTCCTAGTGTTAATACTAAACCTCCTGTGGTCCAGCTTGCTCCCATTCCCTCTTGTCCTAACATTGGATGCCATTGAGCAGAGCCTGGCTTTCTCCTCCTGACACTCATCCTTAACATATTTCTAACCATTCCTGAGGTCTCCTCTCAGTCTCCTCTTGTCCAGGCTGAAGAGACCCAGCTCTCTCAGCCTGTCCTCGTAAGGCAGATGCTCCACTCCTTTCATGATCTTGGTGGCCCTTTGATGGACTCTCTCCAGCAGCTCCCTAGCCTTCTTGAGCTGGGGGCCCAGAACTGGACACAGTATTCCAGGTGGGGCCTCACCAGGGCAGAGCAGAGGGGAGAATAACCTCTCTGGATCTGCTGGCCATGTTCCTCTTAGTGCATTCCTTGCAGTTGTTGTCAAAAATGCCTTTTTTTCAAAGCAAGGTGTTTTTTTCTGTGAAAAAATACCCACAAAACTTAATCTTTGACAAATGGACAGAGTCCACTGTCTGTGTGATTTTTGTGGCAATAGGAATTATCCTGAGTAATTCTAGCATACTTTAATGAATAAAATGTCCAGAATCACTTCAGTCAAGCGCTTTATGGATATTGTATTGAAATGTAGTAAATCTGAGTAGTATGCCACAGAATCTTTATTCACAGCATATACAGGATCAGTGCTCATGATTAGAGGTTGTCATCTTCTGTCATTGTGGCTGCATAAGTGATTTAGTGTCTGTGCCCCCTTTTTTCATCGGGCCTAGATAGCGGCAGAGGTCAGAAGAGTCTTTATAGTTGGATGAATTAATACAAGCTTTACTTTTGCATGCAAACTTGGTATTGTGAGTTGAGCTGGAGAGGTTTTGGCTGGTTTTTCGATTCTTTGTGGTTTTTCTTTTTCATTTCTCCCTTCTGCTTTCTTCTGATATAATATTATGAACTGCTGTGGGGTATAGTTTAAAAGGATTAGGAACTCAGACAATTGATGCTGTAGCTTCTTTCCTACTGCAGTAGCTCTTTATTGCAGAGAATATATTACATATGATTTACCTTACTTATTCATTACTTGAAAGAATATATAATGTTTTAAAATTGATAACCGTACATGGAGTTGTAAGTATTTTCTGTGCAAGACTGACTCTCTACTTGTGTCTGTTCTTTTTGTGTTTTCAAGAATGTGGTATGTGTTATTAGGACAGGTTTAGTACATGAAAAAGCTTAGTCTTTAGAAATAACTTTTTCTTTTTATGTAGCCATAGACCTTGCTTTTTACTTTGCTATTTCTGCTGCACTGTGCATTTATTCTTTGAGACCATGAATTAAGTACAAGGGAAATCACTAGAATGGGTGATGAGGAGGGTCTCAGGCTACCATGAGATTATTCTCAACACTGGTCTCGCTTTTCTGTGTATTCTGTGTTGGTGTATCTTAAATCAGAAAATAATAAATTTCAAGGCTGAAATTCATGCCTAGGATTAGAGAATTCTGGAATTAACCATGTTTGTACTTTACCATGTAAAGATGTTCTAAATTTTTTTACTCATTAAACAGGAAAGTTGGACAATACAGAGTCGAATTTTATGCAAGCAATGTATTAAGCAAAAAAATGCACCTCAGTTTGGTCGATAATGCTGACATTTCTGTGTGTTGAAGGGAAGAACATGAGAGAGATGAGTGGAACTCTGCAGCAAGTTTTATATGGTTAGAGGGAGAACAGAAAGCATTTGCTTTTGTGATCTGCTGTGAATCCTGACTCCCAGTCTTGCTTCAGTGAATGTTTGTTTAATTTGCATCAGTGTTTTAAATAACAGCATTGACAAGCAGGATCAAGACCATAGGACCCTTTTCACTGAGCAACATAGACACATTTTTGAGTACAGTTCAAGTCCTTAAGCTCTAGCTAAAATAAAAGGGTTAACCTATAATAGCCCTTTGTAAGTTTCAGCATAGTGTTATCTTGATTTTTATTTTGATCATCAGTGTTACCACCATTTTAAAGTAACTAACTGTCAAATTTAAATTCTTATTTACTGCCTGCTAGATAAAACACACATCAGGGAAAGGATATAAGTCCTTCTCAAAGCTTGATTGCATGTGTGTGATCTCCTGCTGACAGTTATAGGGAGGGCTAATTTTGCATAACCTTTATGACAATTCTCAGAATTGGAATTATACCTTACTTGGATGACCTGGGAGTATCTTTTTCCCATGCCTGCTTTACTTTAGAGGAACATTTGAAAACAGATGAGGGAATAATTCATGGCATTACTTGTTGCTTTGTTGAATTAATGTCACTTTGTCCAAGATTGACCAGATAAACATATATATTACCATGTAGAAAACAGTGAAAAGTTCAGTATTCCTGAAAAATATTCCCCATACTGTCTGTCATCAAATTAATGTAGAACAGATTTTCCAGACACAGCATTCACATTCACATAGTAGTAAAAAGAAGTGTTATAGAGATGGGTTTCTCTAACGTTTCCTTTTTTGTTGTTCCATTTGAAGCATCTCCCACATGCCATTTGCTTTAGCAGGTACATGTGGTGGGAGTGAGGGTGGAAGAGGCAGATCTCATCTTCTCTTTAACACACACTGTACCTCAGTGACTCTAGTCCAAAACTGATTGCAGTTTTAATCCAGTTTACACTCATTCAACTTGTGAAAATTCAGCCCTTTTTATATAGTAAACTTATGTTGTGTACAATGAAACTTCTGTGCAGAAGATTCAGCTATGTTGTTGCTCTCATCTGCAGTACTACTTTTTTATAAAATTTAAGCATCTTTTTGAACATGCTATATGAAACTTTAATGTATCTTAAATAGGCTTTGGCAAAGTTGAAATTCTCAGAGACAGAAAAATAAATTCATTTACACTACTAAAATGTACTTAATCATAGCAGTCAGCTGCGTTTCCAAGTTATAAGAAGGTGTATGGAAACTTTTTTAGCTGTGTGGTCTCTAGAGTGTAACAGCGGAAAATGGATTTGTGACTCAGTGAATTAAGACTTTTTGCCTAAAGGCACAACTATTAGGTGTGCACTTCACATACCTCTGGGGTGCATGTGACAGCACCTGTCGCATAATCCTCTGCTCCTTTCTTTACTAATGTCTGTAGTACACAGCTCTGAGTTTGTTTTTTTTCAGTTGTTTCCAATACTTCTTAATTTTCCAGTTTTTAACTTGGTTTTAATCATCCAGTTATTTAAATATTATCAACTTTTCATCCCTACATGTCCTAAGAAAGTAAACCCACCAGAAATGTGTTTTTTTTTTGAAAAAGAAAGCTAATGAACAATAAACCATTTTTGTATTTCTTTTTTTTTTAATGTAATGTGCCAGTCACTGTTGGTTTGCATAGCTATATAACTCTAGATGAAAGAACCACATAAAGTAGTATGTGGAACTTCTGCACTACATTGAATGGCTTAACAGCTTCTGAAGAATGCTTAGGGGCATGTTCAATAGGGCCATTGAAGAATTTGATGTTTAAAGCTAATTACACTCCATACTTGAGATTTTAACCCTGACTTATTCTTGCACTTCAAACATAAGCGTATTTTGAAAGCCTGAATTTGGACAGCAAAGATTTTTCTGGACCAAATAAAAAGCATTGGTGAGAACTCCAAATGATTGTGGAGGAATTATTTTCAATAGATCATGAGAAAGATGTGAAAATTAGGGTAAAAAGAAAGGATGGGGAAGGAAAATGGATGATGCCACAACTGTGCTTATTGTTCTTGCAAGCATGGTAAAATGAACTAGCAGAACAAGCCACTAAAATAGCTTCCTTGCGGATTTAACTCTGTTAGATAATTTATTTGCATATTCTTAGCAAAGTGGATTTGACAATTAAGACTGGAACTAAGTACAGCTGAAATTAAACATTCATGTACATTTAATGGCTTGGTCATTATTGTTATCGAAATGATCTAACTCTTGGGACTTCAGGTACCTCTGGCACTTCCATTCCCAGCAATCAGCAGCATGGTCAACTTCCACAGCAAAAAAATTGTGTGCCAGAGAAAGGATTTATTTGGTGCAGATGGAAGTGTCTGGAGGTCACTTCCTGGACTCTTTAGGCAGGTGAAAAGTTCTCTGTCCACTGAGAGATGAAAATATAAGCCTAAGTCCTACCCCATCTCCTACCTCTCCCATACCCCCGTCCCCATTAAACACTGCATAATGAATTAGGATATTGTTCTGTGAACTACAGGGAGCAGTGAAACTTGGCTGTATAGAAATACCTAAGCAATATATTTGGTACTGGACAAGACAGTTTCAGTGGTCAAAGTGGAGGGTTTGTGTGTCCAGTATCATTCCTGAAACCTAGCAACTGTTGTTATAACCTTAACTATTGCCCCCACTAGCAGTTTTCCATCAACATGAGGACTAGAATAGAGAGATAAACAAGAACTAAAACAAATGATTGTTTCCAAGAGCCACCACATTTGTTATCAGTTTTGCTCTACGAGCACATAAATCCAAATCAAGGTATTTAGTTCTGCAGATGTTCTGTAAAAAGTTATTTAAAGAAGCTAGCATGTGCCTTGGAAAGAACATTTTTAATACCAGAGAGGAGAAGAGAGAATAAATTCACTGTGCTGCTCTTGTGTCCCAGAAATAATTATACTCCCTTAAAGCAGTCTTATGGTAGACGATGTTGGCATTACACGTGAATCCCAAAGTGATGGGGATGCAGTGTTTAAACAGAAAATAATTGGGAATGACTACAGACTATAAAAACTACATTCTGTATTCACAAACATGCAATTCTATAATCCGGAGGAGGGAAAAGGGAAAGGACAGACAAGTGTTTTAAGTCTAAGCCAGTGAAAATGAAAAATCAGTTGCTGAACTAGGAAGAAAAAGGAAGTTGTTCATAAAGGCTATATTTCTCAGGAGTGGTAGAAAACTGATAGGGGAAATGAGAACATAATATTTAACCAACAGCCTGCAAGGACAGTCCAGAAAGACTTTAAACATATTAGGAGCAAAAGGAATCCTGAATTTTATTATAAAAATTAGTCTGTTATAATGGATGTGCAAAAGATATAAGGACTAGATAATGTATTTCTCTTTGGGAGAGGAAGAAAGTGAGACAGCTAATGCAGTCACATTATGTAATGCTGGAATATTTTGAGTTCCAGAAGGAAAGGGATGCTAATGACTGTGTAAGTAAAACCATACTGGGTATTTGCTTGAAACTGTCTTAAGGTGAGGCAGAGGTTGGTTGTGCAGTTGTGGAGTGAACTTTTCTTTTTCACCTCTGTTGTGCCTGTGATGCCTTGCTCTATGAATTCAGTCTAAGATGACTCGTGGTCTCTGGGAACACATAGACAGACATCTTGCTCTTTCTACTTCACACTCACTTCATCCATCTCCATGTGAGTTCATCCAGTTTCTTGACTCACAGCCTGTATCTGAAAGAACTCCCTCTAATTGGCGATTAGCTTGCATCTATCAATCTTGTTGTTAGGAGGATTGACAGTTGAGACAGATGTCCGAGCTTATTCAATTAAAGCTCCAGTTGCATCCATTGCCAGCCTTATGTCAGGTCAGTCCCTTCAAATGCATTTTGCAAAGCTTCAAGCAGGAGCTTTTTTCCATACATTTTCAAGCTCATTCTCTAAAATGTTTTCTACAATTTTCTGTTTGTTTTTCTGAGTGCAGGTGGAATCTAATTTTAACTTTGTCTTCATGTTATGTGCTAGTCTAGAGGAGAGACTCATTATATTATAACGTGAACTCTTTTAAATGTACCTTTCTAACGCTTCATGATTCAGTAGTCAATATCCATAGATGGCATTTCCAAAGGTATTATTAGCTATGTGCAAGTAAACAATTCCTTATATTTATTTTTAAATTCAAAGCCTTTATGTGAATCCCACAAAAGAGATTAGTTTCTAATTCAAATAAATGAGTCTCTAGCCAGACAAAATCTACTTGCAGTGTGACTTTTAAGATGGGGAATAAATGCCTTTTGTACATCAGAAGAATTTCATTAACAAGTCAGTAAAGGGCATTTTGACTTGTTTCCAACTTGGTGTAAGTATTTTTCATTCTCACTGATCAACACAAAGACAAACAAGATTTTGTTTTATAATGTTTCAGAAAGCCACATGGATGTATTTGTTGGTTGTTTTGGGGTTTTTTTGTGGGGTTTTTTTTGTTTGTTTTTTTTTTTTTTTTTTTTTTTTTTTTTTTTTTTTTTTCAGTTGTGTTGCAGTGGGGGAAGGGATGAAGCTAGTGTGGTTCTTTTCTCCTGAAAAAATACTGAATTATTTCTGTGCAAAGATTTCATTATAAGTGCCCTCATGAGCAATCTATTGATGTTATTTGTCTTTATCTTTGTGAGATGGAAGGAAGTTGTCCCTCAAAAGAAGCTGAAAAGGATTTAAAATGCCAAAAAAAAAAAGTAGTAGAGATTAGAGTATCAGTGATACTTCTTTGTAGCATGCTGTAGAGCTACACTGGTGATAGTAAAAGGTGCAGCATAACACTTCATAGCTGTGAGGGATGTGATCTAACTGGTAGCTGAACTAAGAACAGATATTCAGACAAATCAGTCTGAATAGTCTTAGAACACAATTTTTATTTTTGTTTCTTGTTTTTACTGTAACACTGTCACATTATTTTTTTTCAGAAACAACAAAGCTATATTTGGATTCAGTCTTGTTGCCCTTCTTTTCTACTGTCCCTTTTCATTCAAAGGGTTTTGCATATAAGCAGAGAATATACATACATAATTTATTTGAACAGTTCGAGTCCCTAAAGGGGAAGAAAGGAATTGAGAGATTTAATTTCATTTTTGTACTGGTACTAGATAGTTCAGTTATATTTTGAGCAGTGTCATCTGTAAACTGGTTGCTAGCATGCCTGTATTAATTGAAATGCTCAGCATAAAAACCTCTGCACAGTATGTTTCCAGATAATTCATTTTGCTGTGTCATATTTCTTTGAAAATCCAGTTTAATTTTTCTGTTGATATTGTAATTTGGGTTTATGTGTATGCCTGCTTTTTTTTCATATGAGTACTCTATTTATGGAGGATCATTTTTCCTCAGACTGAACTGGTACTCTAATTGTTTCCACAACTCATATCTAACAACATCTTTCAAAACTGCAAGAGAAGCAATGGCTATATCCCAAAATATTGCACTCTGGACTTGAATCAAACTGAATTTAAAATGTATTTACAAAATACGATATATCTAATGCCTTAGACTATTTAACCTTTAAACCTTTTAATTTGTACGGGAAATAATGTCTGGAGGATTTCCAAAAGGAAGAATTCCTTCCTTGTTGCTGTGAAAGTTTTTTCTTGTGAGAAGCACTTTTTTGTTCTTCATTTTCCAAGTAACTTTGAAAATTTATAGGCTGAACAAGTGGGGCATACTTACTGAGAGTGTTCAGGGTCAGAAATAGAAAAGTCACTGTTTTAGAAGTTTTATATCTTCTTTTAGTCCAAGGCATACAAAGCCTTCTGGCCTTCTTCTAACAGAATAACAGTACTTGATATTTGTCATTTTTATCCTTATGTATAACCAAAGCCTTAAAACCAAGAGAGACATTTTGCATTAGTTTTATGAAATTCTGACTTATCTGGTTAATTTCTGTGTGCATGTATATGTGGGTATTGCTTATAACCTGATCTCCAAGGGTTAACCTTTAACCAGTGGTATTCTCCATTTGCATGGGCATTGTTTATGACAGGCAATAACTGGTTAGGACCAGTGAAAAGATTAAAAAAGCTCATTGGCATTTGAATAGGTCCACTTGGGCAGTATAGTGAATATACTAAAGAAGCTGGCCAGGCAAGACAACAGCTTTGCCAAGTGGGCTGCTGACCAGCTGAAGGATCATCTGGCATTTTAACAAAAGGCATTTTGACAAAACTGATTGCCAGGTGACTTGACAGTGGCTGGACACTGACAATTTGGGGAGGGCACAATCCTGGGTGCAGGTACAGGTGATAAGAGAACCTCCTGTCTTAGAAGGGAAGACAGGATCTGTACAAGAGCAGGAGAGTGAATGTGCTTAGCAATTTTGACCATGTATTGCAGTGCAATCAGTAGTGAGTGACACCAAGGAAGCACTTATAGATATGATATGATTTGATCACATCTGCATATTAGGGCTATGTTAACTCAGTTAAGAAACAAGTTCAGAAATTCTGAAAATTGTACTCTTTTCCCTCAGCTGAGGCTTAGAAAAGGTGAACTACAAATCTGGAGCTCTGATTTATGGTGGTCAGGTTGGCAGGGTTTGTAAGTAAATACAGAGAGTCAACAAAAGCTATTGCCTTTTTTTTTTCTTTTCTCTGTGACACAGTGAAAAAAATGAAAACTCAAATCTGTGGAATCCTTTCCCCAAGAGAATTTCTTCCTAAAAGCTCTTCTAGAAAACCTAAATTCAGAGACTGCATCTGATCTCTTTTCACACTGAGGAAGCTTAGCAATAAATGGATTCTGTCAGGGATATAGGCATAGCAGTGCAACCAGATTTGATCACAGAAAAGCTTTACTAGAACTAGTGTCAGGCAGAAGCAGAATTAAGCTGCTTGTTTCAGCTCTGGAACAGAGCGTTCAGAAATGCAGGATTTAAGGCTTGTCAATTCCTGACCCGAGCTGAGCCACTTATTATCCAGTTACACTCAGGATAGTCTAGCCTCAGAAAGTTTATTGGAATAGCACAGCAGCATGTTAATGTGGCTAGACTACTTCCAGAACAGGATAAATAATTTCCTGCAGCACTGTATAGCCTTGCTATTCTGGGACCTTTCTCTTGATCTTTCTTCCGCGCTCTAATTACGTAGCTACTAATTCTTCTACATTCTTCATTCTGAGGAGGACTGTGGCCTGCTGCTAATTTAATAATGCTCAATACCTCTTTATAATGTTAAAAAGTGCTTTGGTCAGCACTTGAAAATTTTAGTAGCTGGTTAGTCACTGTAACTATAAACACCTGGTAATTTAAAATTGTTTGGAGTTTGTTCTGTTTAGGGCTGGAGAGGAGAATATGAAGAGCCAATCAAGTTGCACTTCAACAAACTAGAACTGCAGGTAGCCAGTCTGTTGATAGACAGTTGACAATTTAAAGTTTTAGGATTTTAGCTCTAGGCCCTGTATTTTTTTTTCCTCTACCTCACTTTGTCAGTTTTAAATATGAACACTATGATGTAATTCACTGGCATATTGATGCCAAATGCAGTGATGTTTTTTCAGTGACAGTGACAAGTAGCAAGGACAGTGAAGTGTCTAAATACATATATATCTTTTGAGCACAGTCTGCTCCTGTAGAAGAAGAGGGAACACTTGCATTATGTGAACTTGTGTTATAGTTGACACTATGTACAGCTGAAGTTCGAGTTCCAGTCACTGTTGACTGAGTGGTTAATGGCCACATGATAAAGATAACATTCATTTCTCTTAAAGAAATCATCAGCTTAGACCTCAGACAGATATTTTTAGTTCAAGTGGGGGAAGAATGCGTATGTATGAACTAAAGCCTAATTTATTTTGTAAGCAAAATGAGGTTATCTTCCTTTTTCTGAAGGCTGCTTTAGAGAGCCTGTTATATGTTACCATGAATGAAACTTTTCATTGACAAAAACCAGATGAATGGAAGAATAGAATTCTAAATGATAATGCCAGTGTTATTTTGTCTCCTATTATTGATATGTTTTGTACACTGCACAGCATGACAGTGTTCACAACTAAAAAGTGAAGCAAGAGGAAAGAGTGTATTCCACTTGTGGTGAAAATCTGATAAGCTTGGACTCTAAGCTTCCGTGTTTCAGTGAATTTGCTGGACAAGAGCCAAAGAAAGAGTTTGTTTGCATGTGTTTTTCCTACTGTTCATAATGCCATAAAAAATCTTATAAGTAGAAATGAGCAAATGGTAAATTGTTAATGATAGGACGGTAAAACACGCTTGTATATCTGAAAATTGCTCACCCCTTTTATAGTGGTGATTGCCCAATGTGTAAGGTTACACAAGTTTGAACCAAAAATTTATGACTACAAATTATTTAGGACAGTATTTATAATGAAGGAAATAGAATTTTTCCCTACTAAACCTGTTACCTCTTGCTGCATGGAAGTTCTCATTTACTTTTTTAGCATGCCTGTGTTTTGAATAATATGAGTAGTAATTAATCTGTGGTCACGTATGTTTCAATCTGGAAGCATATAGTCTGTACTAGCTTTATTGGACTGCAGAGGAGGCTTGACTTTTTGCCTCTTCAAGTCATTGCACTCACTTGTTCACTATATGTATGTGTTATGCACAGGGTGATTGCTGCTTCAGGCACCTATACCCCTGCATAAAGACTTGCATTGAGTTAAGAGTGTGTATTTACATGAAAAGATTGTGAACTGAATACAAATGTTGCTTTTCAGCTGACATAGTTCCCTGTATTCAGTGTGCAGCCATGTGAGTGCTCTTAATCATGTAAAGTAAGGGGTTCTATAGGGGCAAGAAGAAACAGAAACAGCAGTGTTAACTGTGAAAACATTTTTAGCAATCACACTAAAAATAGTTGTTAGTATAGTTGTTAGTCTATTGTTAGCATGGTTTTCTTAACTCTCCTCTTAAAAAGGCTCTGAGAACATTCTCATCCTCTGGTCTGGCAATCTGGTAATGGTAGTTATCTGTAAGTCCTTACTGTCTGCTGTCCAAACCACCTGCACATCTTTCTGCGATGTCTGGCAACTGCATAGTTACTCAACAGCTCTATATATCCTCCTTCTGTGCCTCCATAAACCCAGGTTCTTACTATAAGCTCCTTTTTTACCTTAATATATCCAGACCCTTTCAAAAACACAAATTATCTTTGCTTCTGCTCCTTTTTCTTGTCTGCCTCCTGAATCTCTCAGCCTTTCCTGAAACCCATCTCCTCATTATGCAAGTTCACAGTGTTCTTTGCCTTAGCCTCTTACCTCAGCTAACAAGCTGGCATCCATTTATTCCTTAGACACCTTCAGGTTCCATTTGCCACATCTAGCACAGCTTGAAGCAGTTTGTTTTGCTATAAATTGGAGTTTATGGTAACATACAATGTGTTTGGAAATGTCACAATATTTAAATAACAAACTTCCATTGCCATAAAAAACAAAAAAATCCATAAGCAGTGGTAACAAGATGACTCTGTTTCTGCACTCTTAATGACTTATATAGGTCCTTGTCTGTAACTGAAGTCTCTTCAGAAAATCAGAAACTTCAAACTACAGTGGGTCTTAGATCAAGCCATATGTTTTCAGACAGGATGCCAGACCACCCACCATCATTCATCTTCTGTTTATTTTAATTGTGACAACTTCAAATTACAATTTTCCTGTTTTATTCTCAACACCTATTTTGCTTTTGCAACAACCTCTTTAGATAAAGTATTTGCGAAGAAACAGATGGTGATCTTATTTTCTGTGCTATGAAAGGACAGCACTTCTCAGTTCAGTAAGCAAAGTAAGACCCTTTGTGGTATTCACTGCACTTAGAAGGATAAATTAAGCATCAGAACACAGAAGACAGTCCCTCTCCAATTAACACTAAAGCAACAACTGCATGTTATTTCTACAAAATAGCTGAATTACATCTTGGTAGTTGATACAAGGGAAGAGTTGGTAATGACACATCTTTCCCAATAACCACTAAGCCATTTTTAGTAAAACTAGGTCTTCAATGAGAATTTGTTTTCAAGAACCACTATTACTCTAACATTTTCTGTGTTGGAAGTAGTGATCACAAATAACTGTTACCATAGGATAAAACTACTTCTGGAGTACAGTATGTTTACAGATGAGTGAGTAATTTCTGGTAATTTCTTTATCTCAAATTGCAGTTAGGAGAATAAAGATCCTTCTGATCTTGAAATACAGTTCAATGAGTACTGTTTCTGAAAGTCTGTTGTATAAGAAGAAGGTCTAGAGGGCGAAGATACTTGATCTTTTTTCTCATCCAATCACTTAGCATGTTCATTCATACTAAAACTGTTGCAGGATTTCTTTCTGTTCCTGTTAACTACCATTACACGTATTAAAGTGATATGCTTTGTAATAATTAGGGTATGCTCTCTTTTTTATTCTTTCTTCTGAAGATTGCATCTCTTAATGGTAACTGTCAAAGGTGGAAAGACTTAATGCTCTTCTTGCCTTAATACCTATACACTCATATATAAAAGCTTAAGATGTCTAATTTCTTTTATTTTTTCAGATTAAATGTTTTAGAAGTCACACCAAGGGCAGCACAATAAGTAAAAGTAAAAGGACTTCTCAAGTGCTTGAAACTTAAGAGAACATTTTTTTTAAGGAATTACTTAAAGCCAGTTTAGAGGTAAACATTAGCTTCTATGATGGTGAATGTTGAGTTCAATAACTGCAGTTGATGAAAATACTAATTGTTTTGCACACATACATAAGTTGTAATAAATATCCTATGCCCACCATGAACATATTCAGCAGCAGCAACAATACTTTAGTCTTGAAATAGCTGCTGCGTCTTCCTTCAAAGTGAGATTTAAGAGCTGTATATTAGGTTAGTACAACAAAGAATTATGCTTGCTAACCCACAAGATGGGTTCATGTCAGTGTAAAGTAAGTAACATTTTCTATTTAGTTTCTGTAAATTTCTTGAAGGGGAAATCAGGGCTTATGTCTGTACTAATTCTGACTAATGTACAAATATCCAATGAGCACTGTAACAATTACTAGAAATTACATTAAAATCCAAGATGCTCTTGGTGTCTTATTTCCTTCCTGTTTGCAGATCTTTTATTTTTAGATATGTGGCTTTTTGATTGTTTCCTAAGATTACTAGAAGGAAACAGATGCATTTTAATATGAAGTCCAGATTTTTGTGTTTATGTACCTTACCTTATTACCGAGTTGGAATATTCTGCTGAACTTGGCTGACAAAAATACATGATGGGTTTTTTCATGGTCAGAAATATTTATACAGACTCTAGCCTTTTGTGCATTTCTAGTTGATAGTGAAATTAGTCTGCAGTGCTTCGCTGGTTTTCTATCTGATAATTTGCAGAATAATTCCTCTGTTTCATATATTTATTTTTTTTTTATGGACTCTATAGATTGCTATGAGCTGCTTCCAGTATTGGCTAAGTGATTACTTCTAAAGATTTAGGTCAAGTGTGTGCTGACAACTTAGGTGAGCAAGAGAACAGAGCCAGAAAGACATATCTTGGAGTTCTAATTCATGTTTGTCTTTATCACATGAATTGGTCATCCAGCTTTGATCACCAGCTGTCTTTGACAGCTGAAATAGAATTGACCTCAAAAATGTAGATACTACAGTGCTAGGTACCAATAAGAGAGCACAGTAACAATTAGCATGTGAAGTCACCATTGTGCTACTGCCTGTATTTTAGTGTCTGTTATTTTAATTCATCTTAACAAACACCTCTCGAAGCATATGTCAGATAATACTTAATTTTAATACAAAGTTTGGCAATAACAAAGAGGCAACATAATCACCCCTTTATAAAATGGCATAACTGATGGCCCCAGGAGAAATGTTAACAATTTCATTTGCTTAATGTTTCTTTTGACATAAAGATCTACAGGAGTATCACAGTATGTCAGGGGTTGGAAGGGACCTAGAAAGATCATCTAGTGCAACCCCCCTGCCAGAGCAGGATCACCTAGACCAGGTCACACAGGAATGTGTCCAGGCAGCTCTTGATTGTCTCCAGAGAAGGAGACTCCACAGCCTCCTGGGCAGCCTGTTCCAGTGCTCTGTCACCCTTACTGTAAAGAAATTCCTCCTAGTGTTAATACTAAACCTCCTGTGGTCCAATTTGCTCCCATTCCCTCTTGTCCTAACATTGGATGCCATTGAGCAGAGCCTGGCTCTCTCCTCCTGACACTCATCCTTAACATATTTATAAACATTAATGAGGTCTCCTCTCAGTCTCCTCTTGTCCAGGCTGAAGAGACCCAGCTCTCTCAGCCTGTCCNTTTGAACAGAGTACTGCTTAGGAAATTTATGAATGGTAAAAAAACATGGAGGATGTACTCAGCACTCTCTGGGCTCCGAGGCTTTTATCATCTAGAAATACAATGACAATTTCTATAGCTTTTCTTTTTTTTTTGACTATCTTTTGTCATGTCTGGGACAAGAGTGAAGTAATCAGACTCGTCGGTTAAGACTGGTACAATCAATTTGATGTGCTGAGGTCAGTAGTACTGCTCAAAGAGTTACATTTAGATGTGTGCTTATGCACCTTTATTAATTCCTTAAAAAGAGGTGTCATATGAACATGGCCAATAGAAGGTGGAGAATGAAGTTCATCAAGTAGAAATTTGAGTATTTGCTTATTTTTATACAACTTCATATATATAGGTGGACAGCTATGTCTACAACATTGCTTAGTAAATGCATTATGTGTAGAAATAGGGAGAAAACGAACTATTTGGATGTATCAGTGTTTTTCATTAAATGTATTGATCTGTTAACATTTTGTAAAACAGTATTTCTTAGAGGAAAA
This sequence comes from Bucco capensis, assembly GCA_013396975.1. Classification (NCBI taxonomy): domain Eukaryota; kingdom Metazoa; phylum Chordata; class Aves; order Piciformes; family Bucconidae; genus Bucco; species Bucco capensis. The sequence continues at coordinate 787,143 of VWZO01012788.1, forward strand.
ATATTTGAAATTTTTTGCAGTCTTCTGCCTCTAACCACTGAATTAGTTTTGAATATAATAACTTATCCTGTACTTATTTTGCTGAATATGGAAATATAATTTATAATCTTCTGTCAATTAGCTTTTCTCTTTAGTAATGTTTTTGAAGCATTCATTGCTGTTGTAAAATTCTATTAAGATAAGAAAATACAGACTGTTAGACTTCTTTGCTTAATTTTTCTTGAGATTATCACAGTTTCTTCCAGTAAGCTGGGAAGAGCGAAAATGTAATTTGTACTTTCCAAAGCTTTTGATTTGAACTGATTGTTATATTTGTTCCAAAAAGCTGAGTAAGTTTTATTGCAGTACAAACATGACCTTCAGGGAAAGGTTAAAGATAACTTTAACACACTACTTTCCCAACCTCTTGAAAAGAAACAGTTGTGAAATTACTGGGCTCAGCTCCTCAACTAAGTAGCCCTTGTTAATTGTCTGTAACTTACATATTCATAGTTATTAGACAATTGACAACTGGTGATATTAAATCTGGAACAAGCATATGTAATCAACTAATGAAATTCAAATGCCAGAATTAAGATGCTGCTAGTTGACTTTCATAGCTAATGAGAAGATTTCGGTAGTCACACTGGTCGTTACAAGTGGTTTAATGAGAATCCTTTATGGGGTTTATAGTTAGTGTGATTGTGTGATTTAATTATTTCTGACATCCTGATACGATCTTCATTCTTTTCACCTTTCACATGAATAGACTCATTACTTTTCTCTAAGGATCCAGTATGATAGACAAAATGTCAGAAATAAAACTACTGATGGCCACACACAGAGAAATGTTGACTAGAAATTCCATCTATCTGGTATAGAATCATAGAACAGTTACAGCTGGAAGAGACCTTGAAGATCATCGAGTCCAGCCTTTTTCCTAGCCCTATCACCCCACTAAATGATGCTCCCCAACACAACATCCAGCCGTCTCTTAAACACCTCCAGGGACGGTGACTCAAGCCCCTCCCTGGGCAGCCTGTTCCAATGGCTGACAACCCTTTCAGTAAAGAACTTCCTCCCAATATCTAACCTGAACCTCCCCTGGCGCAGTTTCAATCCATTTCCCCTTGTCCTATCACTCTCTACCAGGGAGAACAGACCAATTCCTGCCTCCCTACAACCTCCCCTCAGGTAGTTATAGAGAGCAATGAGGTCTCCCCTCAGTCTCCTCTTTTCCAGACTAAACAGGCCCAGATCCCTCAGTCTTTCCTCATAAGGCTTATGCTCTAAGCCCTTTACCATATATAGAAAATCCCGCTTGGAAATTTAGTGCTTCCCAGTCACACTCGGAGTCCTTCTCATGACCCTCATAGTTTCATCAGTTTGGTAGTGTTGTTTTTCTTTTGATTTATCAGTTTGTGGGAAAGAGGACAAACATTTTACAGCCTCACGATGTTTAGGCTGTCTTTATAACCCCTCAGATGGAATGATTGTTTTGAGATAGGAGTGGCTCCACTTCAAATTCCAACATCCTGAAATTTATTGTCATGGCCCCCAGGTCCCTTTGGCAATAAGAACTATGCTTGGATATGCCGTAATGTTGATATGGCTTTTATGCCAAAAATTAATGTTACTTGAAAGCATAAATTGGGATTCTTTGCAATTCTGGCTCATTGTATGTACTCCAGAAATTGTTTTCATTGGAGTCTTGGCAAATTTTCTTAACCCAGAAGAGTAATAATGTTTTTCCTAACACTAAATAGTTACTACATAGCAGACATTTCATTTTCTGTTCAGAATATGAAAAACTTAGAATGAGATAGTGTCTTTAAGTGGGATATGAATACTTAGCTTTTTTTGAGACTTTTGAAATCTTTTCCTGAAATTACTGGTTCTGTTTATTAGTGCTGCCTCTAGCGCAGGCTAGTTGTGACTGGTAAGGCCAACTAGATTATTAAAAATCATCCAAATAAAACCCTCTGAACTGAAAATGAAAGGCTCTGCCATTTTTAGATGTAAATGGCCTTAGCCCAGCATATCCATCCAGTCAGGCTGCTTTTATTGGCACCTCTGAAATTTTTCCTCATCTGGCGAGTGGTCCTGGAGAGGGAAGTATTCCACTACATTTGGTCATAGAATAGGGAAGAGCTGAAACCAGAGGGTCTGCAATTTACAGCCAAGGTTTTTAGAACTTGTCTGGCAGATCTGTTTGCTTCAAGCCTAGAATCAGAGTTGGCAAGCAGTGATCCAGCTGTGGAGCTTATGTTGGGAGAACATGGGCAATGGAGGGGAGAAACTTAGCCATGAGAGTTGGACAGTCATAGTAGTGTTGTTGAGTAGTCTATACAATGTACATATCAGTTATAAGCACCCCTTATTCTCACTTGCTGTATGGACAAAGGAGAGAAGTGGTGAAGATACCTGTTGAAAGCACCTAATCACCCTGGCTGATGGTGCAGATCTGTCTCAGCTTCCTCCTCAACCAGATACATTCTAACCAAGAGGTCTATTAGTTCTCATCTTTTTCTTACTGCTTCAGGGAAAGGAAACTAAACAATGTAAAATATATAGTTAGAAGTCTGCTGATATTTTGTGGTAAAAACTTTTTCCTTCAAATTATAAATGCTAAATGGTGTAGTTATATTGATTTGGAATTAGTATTAGCAATATGATCTGCATTCTTCAATGTGTAATTTCTTCAGAATCTTCACTAGAGTTCTTGTTTCTGTGACTTTTTAGTCACAATTAGAAGTGACCCTGTGTCATTTATGTAAAAAAGGAACAAGGACTAAACATGATGGTACTTAAACGCTGGGTTTGAAGAGAATGCTGAATTTTACCCCTGAAGCTCCCTTTCCACATGTCATCTTAGCAACAATACTTTAGAAACTCTGAATTAAAGTGAAATAGTTCCAAATGTTCTTCATTCCAAATGGGAATTTTTGAATCTTTGAATATATAAGTTTATTTGTGTAGTTTTATTTTAAGTGATTTTCTCTTCTGTGTGACACAAATGCAAACAATGCTTTGAAGTTAGAGTATTTTGCAGATTGAAATATTACTGACTTAGCTTCTTGTATACTTTGACTTCTTAGTTGTAATATGCCGTTTTCATCTAGGACCTACAAAAGATCTATTAATAGAAGCCAAGTAACTTTAAGAATGGTCCTTCCTTCACCTAGAGGTATTAGGGCTTCTTCCCTTCTCCACAGTATTAGGAATAGTGGGCGTTTATCATCTTATGCTGAATGCCCATATTTCAAACTTGAAGCATTGCTTCAGGATAAATTTCGTGGCATTCTGCTTTCTTACATAAATGAAATGATGTTAATAAACCACTCACAGGCTGCATGACATTGCTAGCAATATAGAATATGTATCTACTGGTAGGTTTAATTCATGTTACTTTTAATTTTTCTTATCATATCGAACTTTTCTCCCTGCTGTTTTGACAGCTGTGACTGAAGTGGGAACTGATTCTAGCTTTTTATGATCACTTTGTCATTAGGCTTGCATAGCTGTATGGAAAAGCCACAGACGAAAGGTGCTGATGGACAAGGTGATAGGATTTAAACTATACCTCATTTGTGTTTCTATGTGAGGCAGTAGATCTGCAAGATCAAGTTTATTTTCTCCTTGCTATTGTTAATGCTGTTCTGGAAGATGAAAGTAGAAACTGTTTCTTGCCTAGTATTTTTTCAGTGCATTTCCATTTGTGAGATTTTTCCCCAGTGCTAAAACTGCGTGCTCTATTTTTTGTGGAAAAAAGGCAGATTTTTTTTTTAAGTAGAGGATTTATATCGACAGAGAACTGTAAGAGAAATATAAGAGAAGATATAGGAAGGGTACATGAAATTTTGTAACCGACATGTGGGTGAAGTGCCAAGCTTGCATAAAAGCAATAGTTCAACTTTGACTGGAGAATATACAAAAAAGTTAAGTATTACTGACAGCCTAAATAACAACTCCCACTTTCACCCACACACAATTCTGAGCCAGTGTTGGTTTATTCTTCTGTTTGGAAATTTAAATTCTAACTTGCTTTGCCTTCATGTAACTCTTTTGCCACTGTGGTGCTGAAGAATGGATTGCAGGATGTGGTTGAGTTCAGACCTTGAAAACAAAATAAAATTGCTCAATTAGACTCTTTGGAAGAGCTTCTTCTGTAGTGAATTACACTGGTCACTGGCTACCATTAGGAAAGGAAAAAAGAAGGAACAAGGGATCACACAGTTTGAATAGGTCAGATTAAACCAGCCAGAGAGGTTCATGGTGTTATAAACATTGCAGAAAGTGAAAAAAAGACTTTGATATCTGATAACTTAATTATCTGCCACTATCAGTTTGGAAGGGCTTTTAAACATGTCCAAAGTGTCTACCAAAATTTTCAGCAGGAGTGACAGCAGATTTTTAAGTAAGGATAAAAATGCAGCAGTCTTTCTGGAATAAGACTATGACAGACTGTGATGAATTACCTTATTAGAGTTGTTCACATGACAAATGTACTTGATCAGTGTTTCTTCTTGGGAATAGTTGAGCTTATCCAGAGGCAAAAGTTGAAAGGAAATTAAAGCTAACTAGTAATCCTAAATGGAATACATCAGAATTTCTCTCAACAAAAGTCGAGAAAGCCAATCAATTATGATGTCAATAACAAAATACTTCTTTTGTCCTCCATAGAATGACTTCTTCCTTTATCTGTTTAATGTTATTGATTGACATTTCACGTATACATACTTTATAATCTATTCAGTTAAACCAAAGAGGTCTAATTAAAGCAAAATGTTTTATAAGTAGCATGATTTAACCTTTTTCCATGCTGCAGGACCAGTCACAGAACTAACTTTGAGTAGCTACCTTGGGCACAGGGGTTGACAGGGAAATTGAGATGGGCTACATTTGCATGTTAAATTACAGCTGGCCTTGTTGCCCAGCTTACCAAGTGAATTTTGCAGTTTGGAGAGTTCTGGTTTATGAGGCCAGTTTGTGGCTATGTACCAAGTGCAGGTGCCCAGGGGCTGACAGGTGACTGCAGGGTGGGCTCTGTGAGGAGAGACCAGGGCTGCCCTGTGCTGGCCACAGTGGGTTCCAACCAACCCACAGCAGGTGTGGCTGAGCCCCACAGCCAAGATGGCAGCACCTCAGGGAAAGCCTCTGTAAGGAAGAGTAAAATGCTGGGCAATCAGGGAAAGGAATGATGAGGGGAGGGGGAAGCATGAGAAACAGCCCTGTGAGACCTGAGGAGGTGATTTAGGTGCTAGAGCAGGGATTCTCCTGCAGTCCCTGGAGAGACCATGCTGGAGCAGGTATCCACACTACAGCCATGGAAGACCCTGTGATGGAGCAGGGAAAGAGTGTGAGGAGGCAGAATCAGCAGAGGGGAACTGTTATGGACTTGCACAGGCCCTGTCCCTACCCTTGATCCACTGCTCAGGAATGAGGGGAGGCAGAGGAGCTGAGAATGAAAAAGTGAATGCATTTCAGTTTTTGTCTCTGTTTCTCACCATCAAACTCATGACATAGTGTCTACCATATGATTATTTAGCCTCTGTATCAGAGCTATCCTAACCTGTAATTCTCTGGTCTTCCAACCTTGGAATTTAGAGTTAATAAATAAAATAAATATAAATATGTAAAGACATATATTAGGTTGTTACCCCAAATTGTAACTGAGAGTCTGCATCTGACTCTTCTGACTTTGAGACACAAGACTTGCAAGCCTGTCTGTCAGGACACAACATCTGTATAAAAGAACGAGTGAAATTTGGATGGAGAAAAATCTCAATAGTTTTGGACAAATTAGATGTTTTGATTTGACCCAGCATTTTTTTTTTTGAAACTTACATATGTTTTTAAAATATCCTGAGGTATTTTTTTTAGTACTTAAGGAAAATATATATGGTTCTGATTTCTATGAACACTTTTTAAGACTGTGGCATAGTAAGTTCCTTAGTACACTGATGATATATTATTATTCTAAGTAATGGAAATTAAGCTGAAGTTAAACTGTAGGTACATTTTTTGTGATGCATCTATCAAAGTGGTTTGGTGGCTTTGTGTTTTTAATGTATTTTTACTGTTTTTCTGATTTAGTCATTGCTAATGGTTTTTTCACTTGGTAGTGTGAATTATGGACAACTTTCTATGTTTCTAGTTATATATAATTATTACTTTGTTTCAGGACATGATTTGAAAATCAACCATGCTTGCAAAAAACCTTGTGCTTTTGTTTTTGTCTTGGCTTTAGAGAACAGATAAGTACATTTGCATCTAAGCTTTCAAAACTTGTCAGAAAATTATTTTTTGAAGAAGTATTACTTCTGTCAGTGCTTAAATTTAAGTTGTGGAAAATAAGATTTTGGTTTTGCATGTGCTTTGTATTACTGTGTTTCTGAAGTGTTCAGCATACTTTAATCACCTTGATCACATTAAAATAAATACAATTAATGGAACGTGTAGGCAGCTCTTATGTGAGTAAAACTGCCAATATGAGCACAGTTTCCTCATTTTCGCTGAATTGTTCTGGTGTTTCTATGGCTTAAGAGAACAGGAGGAGGAGGACTGTATTGGGGTGAAAAGACATATTTTATTGTCCCCTTAAGTATCTCTCCAGATCTGGTACAAATATAATGTCTCTGCAAAAGTTACCGTCTGGATAGGTTTGTTAGAAATTCCTAATTCAAGCTCTCCAGTATGTGTATTCAAAGTGCAGGGTACATAGTCATATCAGCCTAGAAGGCAACAAAGTCTATTAACTTGTGCTAGAGGCAGCAACACAACTATATATAGTTTTACAAAGTTATAAGCTGTATGTTTTACTAAGTTAGCTCGATTGTGGATTCTTCCAGTAATAGTAAGGAACTCTGTGAGGGCTTAAGTAAAATGTGTTTCTAAAGCAAATGCACAAAGAAGATGCAAGCCACTTTTTTATTCTTTTTTTTGTTCTTTTTTTTTGATGCAGAGATAAGGCTGTACGTTCCTCCTGCCCTACAGAAATTTAAAATGCACCCTATATAAATATTGTACTCAATCTTTTTTTTTGGGGGGGGGTGGGGGGGAGGGTAGGAGAAGAAAAAGGAGCAAAGTATATTTGTTTCTGTGGGGAATGAGACTGATTGATTGTCAATCTTCTATGTAAACATACTCCTGAGGCCAACTAAAATGGTAAAAGTTTGAGTGGGATTTTAATTTTGACTGTTTTTTGTTAGGCAGAATTATCTACCATGTCTCTATTTCTGATATTTAGCTTATTGTTGTGCATAGCATAGATTCAGTCATATGGTACTTCTGTTGAAATTTTGACAAAGCAGTCGAGCAGAAGAGGGGGCAAAACTGCAAATTAATTGAATGGATAGACTTGAGTCTAATGCTTCTTTAGCTGTCATTTGCTTGTTTTGTTCTGCTTAATTTAGCTGCTTTTCAGCTCATAAACTTCAAAGTCAACTCAAAGTCGAGCTCAAGGAGGATTCATATGATACAAACAGGCCTGATTAGCCTGGGAACAGTGAGCAATTCTGGTATCTATGCAGTCTGCATAATTGTAGTGAAAATGTTAATATTTGTGTGTTTTCTTCTGGATTTAAGCTCAAAGGATTAATCTATAGGTAAGAAATAAAGGAGGAGGTTGCTATCATTTGATATATAAAATCACTAATTTTAAGATATTAAATAATATCTCTGAAGGGAAGGAAGTTGAGAACAGCTTGTGATTTATAGTGTTTTGACTCATCAGTAGCGATCACAACTAAAAAATTGGATTTTGTTTCAGTACTGTGGAGTATTTTATAATGTGTTTTCCCAGCTGAGTTTTAAGAACGCTGTTTCTGTTTGTTCTAGGCTACTAATTTATACTGTGCCATGGCATAAGCACTGTTGTTGATTGCTAACTGATCAGATATTTATTGAACTCAGCTTATTCCTGGATGGTGGATCATAAAACCAGTTGTAAAGCTCTGATCTCTTGAAACTGTATGAAAATGAACACTAAACTTTTATATAGATCCCCAGTTTTTCTCTTTCCTCATGCTGTTTCCTGTTTCTTCCATCTATGTTACACAGAATTCTTCCTTGGTCTACTTTTCTTTGCTCACTTTGTGTCAAATCAGAGGATGTCAGTGCAATTTTGCTAACCCTCACCAGAGAACAGAAAACTTTCCTTCCTAATTATTACTTCTAAATTGCTTGTTGCTCACCAACATCTGCTGCTCTGTTTCTCAGCTGAAAATACAGAGTAGAATACTCCTATTCTTTTTTGTTTGTTTTCTTTTTTCTTTTCATAAAATGTGTCTGGGCTACTAAAAAAATGTGGATGTTTTGGTATTTCAGATCTAAGCAATTTATTCCCATATACATTCTTAGAATCTATTTTTGCAAACAATATTTTAAAATTTCTCTCGCATAACATGAAAAAGAGAGTGCTGTTGGTTGAAGTTGTGATAGTCATTACTAGAATCAGAATAATACACATAAATCCTAATACAAACATGTATTTGATTCTGCAGTTTTGTAGAAAGCGTAGAAAAGGGTAGCAGGAATGCAACAAAGAGCTCCTTGAGCTTCTATATTTTGTCTTAGATGAATGGTATGACCACTGTTTGAAGAGGGAAGATACATAGAACTGTGATGACACTTGTAGTAGTGGGACTTTTGAGTGAAGGCTTGCCTTCTTATGACCTGGGGAAAAAAACAAATTGCTCTCAACTGGGTGTCAGGGCTCTGGGGATCTCTGATCCCCCACCTTTTCAGATGGGGACTTGTTCCCTTTGCATGGGGGAGGAGCCCCTACACAGTTACTGAAGAGGAACAGGAGGAGGGTAGGTGTATTCCTTTTAGAGGCCATGAGTGATGGAGCAGGACAAGATGGTAAGGCCTGCTCCTGTTGAGGCATCTTCTCTCTTTTCTCCCCTTTCCCCTCACCCAGTGCCATGCCAGGAAAGTGCAATCTCGGAAGGGTTTGGAAAAGGCAAACAGAGAAAAAGGAGCACTCATGCTGTGTAGTGCAAACTGGAAACAAAAGGGTACTAGCTTGTGGACAATGCTGTGTGGAGAGAACTAGGATAATTGAGAACACCACAGGTGGCAATGGAGTAAACCCATACGAGGCTCAGCCAATGCAACAAAAAACTATGTTAGATTGTTAGGTGAGCAAACTGCCATGTGAAGCAAGGAGTGCAGTTTGTAATGGTTAAATTCAATCTTTGATGATATTAACCCCTGTAAGCATATATGCGCATCGTACATTGTTATTCACCTTACCTGGTGCCAGGGACAGAAGTAGCTATAGGCTTGGGGAAGAGGGGTTAGATTGCTGCCTGGCAGAGAAGGACTTTCGTGTGCTGGTTGATAGTTGACAGAACATGAGCCAGTAGTGTGCCCAGGTGGCCAAGAAAGCTTACAGCATCTCTTGACCTGTATCAAAAATAGTGTGACCAGTAGGACCAGAGAAGTGACCATTCCCCTGTACTCAGCATTGGTGAGGCCATATGTCAAATACTGTGTTCAGTTTTGGCCCCTCATTAAGGGTGGTAGTGGAGTCACTATCCTTGGAGGTGTTTCTTAAACATAGATGCTCTACTTAAGGAGATGATTTAGTGGTATGTTAGTGATAGGTATGGTTGGACTTGATAATCTTGGAGGTCTCTTCCAACTGTAATGATTCTGTGACACTCTGAAAGATGCTCTTGGAGGGACATAAGGGAGAACGCTGGAAGGCATCCAAGGAGCCCAGTGATCCTACCCCTGGGCTGCACAAAGCAAATATAGCCGAAGCCTCTATGCTAACCCAATTGCCTTTCTTCCTAGACTAAATCTCCTGTGGGACAGAGAGGTCATCTAATTTATAAATTTGCACCTATTTCTGTGATTAAAATGTTTCTGAGTCCATTTAGTTTCCACACTGTGGATATGGTCTTAAACCATGACAGTTCATGTTTGAATAAGAGGCAGTAATAATTTCTCAGTGTAGTTAAAGACACTTCTGTCATACGCTGTTGGACAGGAAAGTATTAAAAGCCTTCAGACTAAGCAGTTGGTCAACATGTAATAAATGGCAGCTTGTTAAAACATACTAGATATTTTTTAGGCAGAGATGCTACATAGTGGGGAAGGAGAAAGGTGAACAGCCCTGAAAAGTTACCAGCAGCAAAGCAGTCATAGTTAGACAGGATTTCATAGCATCAGTGAAGTTAAAGTGGAAGGGTAATGGCAACGTGAATGAAAAGAAAAATGTTTGAAGTAGCTTTCCTAGCATACCACAACCGACCTGAAGGGGGAGAGAGATTGTATTGTTGGGTTTTAAATTATCTATAAACATTTGCATCTTGAAGACACACTTAGCTGACTGTTTATATATTAATTCTTGCTGTGTTGCTTATGAAAAGTTAAACTAAATTCAAAGCTTTGGTAGTATTTCATGCATGTTGCAAAATCATAAATTTCATGGCACTTTATAATTTATTGAGGTTTACTAATCCCCCTCACCCTAAAATGTAGGTTCTAGCACAGTGACCCTGGTAGTTTATGCTTATAGCTCTAAATGAAGGGATAATTTTTGTTGTTGTTTTGTTTCTTTTTCTTAAAGTGAACTCTACTGAAAGTGAACAATTTTTTTTAGTTTTAGTTGAGGCCCTTGTAATCCATGCATGTGTTGAGCAGCTTGGAGGAACACAGTTTCAGTTCATAGAATCCTAGAATGTTAGGGGTTGGAAGGGACCTAGAAAGATCATCAAGTCCAACCCCCCTGCCAGAGCAGGATCACCTAGACAAGCTCACACAGCAATGTGTCCAGGCAGCTCTGGAATGTCTCCAGAGAAGGAGACTCCACAGCCTCCTGGGCAGCCTGCTCCAGTGCTCTGGCACCCTTACTGTAAAGTAGTTTTTCCTCATGTTAATACTAAACTTCCTGTGATCCAGCTTGCTCCCATTCCCTCTTATCCTAATGTTGGATGACATTGAGATTTGTCGCCAAGAATCCTTATATTCCATAATTAAAGCAGTTAAAACAGAACTTGTTGCTCTGTTGCTGGCATCACTAAAGTTGCTTTGCCTAAAAGCATGTGTAGCATGTAAAGGGTAGGTCATCTGCAGATGTACATATTTTCTGGTTTGTACACTTGATAAGCAAAAGGTACCACTATTACTTCAGACATTCTTTGAGCTTCAAAACATTTTATACTGCTGACAAAATTTCATGATACATTTGTCATTGTTGGGTCGTTGTCGGAAAAAGAAACGGAAGAAAAAATGACAGCGAAGCATTTGTGTAGTATCATTAGGGGAAAAAAAAATCAATGTAGACTGAGGAGTGTAAAAGCTGCCTTTGAATTTATACTTTCCAAGAAAAATTGTACATGTGTGTCCATTTCTACAAGTGGTGTTACATGCACAGTGGACAAAGTTTGAACGGTAAGATCTTGAATCATGCTAATACTCACTAATAAAGATCTTGGATTTTTGTTGCAATATTTGGCTTTTGATCTTCCTTGCTTCAGTTTATAGCCATCCAAGGAGAGGAAATGACAACGCTGTGTCGAATCTGTTGGACTGTATTACTATTAAAGACCATTTTGCAACTAAATCATCTAACTCACTCACTGGTTACATGTAGTTTGTTCTGCTTTAATTTACAAAATGTGTGGTTTGAACAATGCTGTGAATTCATCTAAAACGCTTTCTTTTTTTGTGTTCTAGGTAAGAGAATATCAGCTTCTCACTGTAATCAGACTACATCAAGGTAACATTTCAGGTATCTGAAGCCTATGATGGGACTATAATTATGTGTGCATGTATGTGGGCATGAGATTCTCTTGCATATGAAAAATGAAAAGGTAATAGATTTGATTTCCAAAGCAAAATTAGCTATCTTTAGTAAATCTTTAGCAAACCTTAAAAATCTAACAGGAGTAATTATGTTCTGTGCTGTAGTCTCATTAGGTTATGATCTACTTTTCTTCTGGGAAAAGTATTGGATTTGTTTTTACCATACTGGATGTATTTTGTATGTCTCTGTGTTTGTAAAGTAAGACTAAGGCAACAGTATGGTCACTTGGTGAAGTGATTCTAAAAAATAATAACAAAAAGTAGTTTGATGCAAATAGTAAAAAAAGTACAGCGTCTCATAGGTAGTTAACAACATTAGAATCTTTGTTCTTTAAATTTTAGTGTGCCAGAAAGATACATCATGCCCACTTATGCTTGTAGATAGTATATGTAGGCAAACATTTGCTAAAAAGCGAGATTGACAGCTTGTAATACTGTGTAGACTTATTTGCAATTATTTATAATATATATAATTAACACAAGTTATAATCTACTAAGTCCCAAAATACTCAAACGAAAAAACAAAACCTAGTAGTTAATGAAATTACCAGAGTCTTTCTTTTGTTCCTTAGTGTTTTCTGTGTTAAAACAGGTTTTCATCCAACTTGTTTTTTTGTGGTTTGTTTTTTTTTTCTTTATACGGGCAACTTTTTAGAAGTTATTTTCCTTTTACATCAGTGATGGTAGTCAAGATTTATGGATAAGACTCTTGTAAGAGTCTTGTATTTTGAATAGACAACTGAGCCTCACTTACCAACCTGGTTATTGAAGTGAAATACAATGGATTCCTTGTGGTTAAGTGTTTAGCAACACTTTCAGCCAAGATTCAGTAATACAGTATATGTCACCTGCAGCTTCCTAAGATTTTTTTCTTGTAAAATTTGAATTAAAATTGGTACATGGTTTTTTTTTCCTTTCACAAATACTTTGTAGTTTTGCAGTCTTTGATAATGGTATTTTTCCAGTGAGGGTAGTCTTTAACATTTTGAAAGTAATCAGAACTTTTATAGAAGTTTCTTGCACTAATTGCATTCTATCTTTAAAATACAACTGTAAAAAGAATGGTAGTGCTGCTGTATCACTGATACACAATTCAGCAGCTGAGGCTTTTTGTTGCCAGTATCTGAACAGTTGGATACTGGGTTATTTAAAATTTCTACAGGTACAGAAAGACAAGTAAACAGCATAAATCCTTCACTGCTAGACAGAATGCTGTGATGAATCTAAACAGCTTTTTAAGGATAGGGTTTGGCAAGATGTCCAGAGATTTCAAGATTATATAGCTAAAGTAGAAATCACCTGGAGTTCTTCAATGAATAATGTTGGGATGGGTGTGTCTTTCCTTGTCCAGCTGTGTTTTGAATGCCTTGTCAGTGCCATTAGATCTGTATAAGACTGATAGTTATTTGATATAGTAAAATCTGTTGCTGTGTGATGTAATTCCAGTAGATGCTCTTACTTTACATGTAATATGCTATTTGTTTTAATCTTGGAACATGTTACCTGTAACAGATGAATGGTAGGAATGTTGCAGTGTAGGTTTTAAAAACCATGAATTGTTTATATCTGGTCGAACTGATATGTGGAATTTGTGCAGAGCATCATTAAATTTAGTAAGGATGGCAGTTGGAATAGTTTCTGATTTTGCAAATTAGCATGTAGAATTCTTCTGACTGTAAGGCACTTTATCTTTTTTATCCCCATTTTCTGTTCTCTCTTTCTCTGACTCCAGTAGCCATCCTTTTTTTTCTTTTTTTTGTTCCTGATGAATTAAGAAAGCTGGAGTGGACATCTGACTTGTCAGAACTAGAACACTATTACCAGAGTTTGTCACTGTGTTTTTTACCTGTCCCACCATATGAAGAATTGTAACCAGAAAAATGTCTAGCGGTGAAATGTGTAACTTAATTGACTGCATGTCTAGCCTGCTGGCAAACAATCTAGACAAAGAGTTTCAAGACAAGTATCATTTCCTACTTAAGTGCATGATAGTATTAAGATAAAATGGTGATAATCATCAAATATTTCTGTAGTCAAAGGAAAGGTTTTTGGTAAAAAATGGTCATTTTATAGCAGAAGTATCAAAATCAGATACTGTCCAGTCCAGTGATCTTAAATATGTTTACATGGCAGGCATTCCATATTTCTTGGTATTAATAAGTCCACTTAAGTACTATTTCCTTCTTTCAAGGAGTGGCATTCTATTACTTGTGTGCAAATCCTAGTTTCTGTTACAAAGCTACAGCAATCAAGAGAATCTCATATAATGATGGCATCTACTGAATGCTGTTAGAATTCTTTGTGCAAACAGAGAAAAAAAAATATTTGTAGCTATAGATGTTTGCATATTCCTGGCTATTTGACCACCATGTAATCTGAACTTACTTTTCTGTTCGCTTTTTTTAATACCTGAAAGAATGTTTAGCATTAACTCTGCATGTTTGTTTTACCCAAAGAGATCACTGCAAGGCAATCTAATGGTTCCTTTTCCTATCTCTATCTTCACCCTAAAGTCTTAAGTCACTGTTTGCAATACCTGTTTTGAGGATTTTGTCTTTCTTAGGGCTCTGTGAAGTAGAAAATTGTATAATGTCTTTGACTGTGAAAGAGCTTAGTCCAGGCTTCATGTGGGAATTTCTTTGACAAGCATTAACTCTGCTTCTCAGTCAAGTACCTATGGATTTTAGGTAATAAAGGCTAACTAGTGGTCTACCATACCTGTTGTTGTATGCTGTTTAACCTCAGCCAGCAGCTAAGCACCACACAGTTGGTTGCTCACTCCCCCACAGCCAGATGGGGGAAGAGAATTGAAAGGGTAGTGAGAAAACCCATGGGTTGAGATAATAACTGCCAAGAAAGGGAGAACAGCAGAGAGAAATAAAACCCCCCAAAAGGGAAACAATGTAAATGAGAAGAGTTGCTCATCACCAACAGACTGATGCTTGGCCAGTCCTTGGGCAGTGGTCTCCCAGCCAATCTCCCCCCCCCCCCTTTTTATTGCTGAGCATGACATATGGTATGGAACATCTTTGGGGTCAGCTGTCTTGGCTGTATCCCCTCCCAACCTCTTGTGCACCCGATACCTACTCACTGGTGGGGTGGTATGAGAAGCAGAAAAGGCCTTGACTCTTTGCAAGCTTTGCTTCATAATAACAAAACCATTCCTGAATTATCAACACTGTTTTCAGCAGAAATCCAAAACACAGCACCTTACCCAATATTGTCAAGAAAATTAACTCTTTCCTACCCAAACCTGGTACACCTATATTAAATGTCATCAAAGTTCTTGAGAGATATTTGTTTCTGTCCATTGAGATTAATCAAGGTTTCTGAGCAGTTTGTTGAAATAGCTAATCATAAGTATATTAATGCAGTATAGTGTTATATAAACCTGCATAATTCTTAACTGAAGATGCTTTGGATGATTTGTGACAAAGGCTATCATAATCCATTAGACATAATTTCCAAGGCAATTTACAGCCAGTTTTGAGTTGTTGACAATAGTGTGTGTTGTAAATTATTATGTGAATTGCAGAGATTCTTGGGTTTTCATACTTTTTTCACATACATCTACAGTGTTATAAGCAGTGTTTTTTCATGTGAGGTTAGATTAGGGCAAATTGGGAATTTATCTCTGTGCCTATTGTTAATGGAGGTATGGTGTCTTTGTGATAAAAATGGGTAGGGATAATGGAAAATCCCTCCTTTTACTTCTGCATCCCTAGTCTAGGAAAAAGTAATTGGACAGAAGACTTGACTTCACCACTAAAATAAAATGTCTTCAATGAGCTTTCTTAACAGTGCAGGGATGAAATAAAATTTAGGGCTCTAAGTGGATTTACGAGATTAAAAGCACACTGATTTATTTTTTCCCCTCCATAAGCCATCTAATGCAATGAATGAGAAGAGTTGAACAGAAACACTAATATAAAATTAAGTTGTTAAAGAATGCACTTGCATTTTTGTGGAATCAGATAAAAGATTGTGGAAAATGTTTTGTTTCAGATTTTAACAATATTTTGTGGTAGTTTCTGTTTATTTCTTTAATCAATCTCTGAGTTCAAGACTTTCTTGCAATAGATGAACAATTAAAAAGGGAAGAACAAAGTTTCAAATTTCCCATGATGTTACGTACCATTAGGAAAAAATAATTATAACCTCCAAATGTATATTTAGTACTTATTATGTAGCTTTAATAATTAGTCCTTCCATTTTGCAGTATAAGATATTCTGCAGTTCTGATGTAAATTGTATTATTAGGATATGAAAGTGAAAATACATTTTCCACAAAATTACGTTGTACAGTTAATTAAGTTGTAGCTTTCTGTGCTATGGTGGGTGGCAACCTGAAATAATTCACCTACTCCTTAGATTGCTGCAAAGTAACTCAAAACCTTTGTGAATTTCTCCAAAAGCAATGCTCAACACTTTCTTATATTTTAACCTATAATGACAGACCATAGAATCTTAATGCATGTACACACAAATCAATAGCAAGCTGAAGCAAAGCTTGTTTCTGTAGTAATCCAATTATTCAGTAGAAGGCCAGAAAAATTACTCTAGCATTGTGGTCATAAAGAAAAATATATTACTTTGCAAATCATACTATTTTATGAGAAATAAAGCCAGAAAGCCAAATCAAAACTGGTTTTATATCAATCAAATAGCACTTAATTTTTAACTAATTATTTAACATGAAACCTTCAAAATTAAGCTGCTATTAATGCGCTAAAAATCAAATGCAAATATGTTGCTTTCCAGGTCATAGGGTTTCAAACCAAAAAGCAAGTTCTAGTGTAACATAGTCAACTAACTTTCCCCCATCTGAGTAATTCAAATTTCATCAGTGTTCTTTTTGTTCCCTTTGATTTGACTATTCAAAAATTTCATTGCTGTCATGCAGTCATAAAAGATGTATTTTTTCTTTTTTTCTCTTTTAATTTCTTTTTCTTTTCTTCTTTTTTTTCTTTGTGTACTTAGTTTGATAAAGTTGAGTGTAGAAAAAACCAGTACTATAGTGTACTACAATGCTCTTGCTATATTAAACAGCAGGTCATTATTAACACAGGCCTACCCAGGTGGCACTACTAATGAAAGCTCAGATCTCAGATGAAACTGCTCAAGACTTATGTGTAATGTGAGTTTATGTGATGGTGGTTTTGTGTTAAAATCTGTGCACATTTTGTTGCTGGGTAAAGATCATTTGAGAAGTCAAGGTCCCAACACCACTCTTGCCACCAAATGGTTTCCCTGCCTTCCTATGAAACTTGCAGTGCTGGCAGACTTAAAGAATGAGTTTGATTTTTAACTAATAGCTTATGTCTCTTTATAGTGAATGAGGCCTAAATTCATGTCTAAATATAAATACCTCATTTAGATCAATTCCCACAAAGGAATTTATTTTTTAAGTCTTAATGTCTTCCTCTTGGTAGCAAGAAGTATTGATGTAGT
Organism: Bucco capensis; assembly: GCA_013396975.1. Classification (NCBI taxonomy): domain Eukaryota; kingdom Metazoa; phylum Chordata; class Aves; order Piciformes; family Bucconidae; genus Bucco; species Bucco capensis. The sequence continues at coordinate 804,393 of VWZO01012788.1, forward strand.
CATTTAGAAAGGGTGAAGCTCAGTGAGGTTCTCATCATTATACAGGATTTTCAGTGCTATATCAATAAAATTAATTTGTGGATAAATACAGAAAATATTTTAGCAGTGTTGTCTAAGGACATTTTTCTATATAATTCAGGCTGTTCATAAAAAAAGTTGGAGAATGAGTTGCAAACAAGTAAGTGAATGAAATGCTGTAAGAGACTCAACCCATATTTTTTTAATTTTATATTTCAGTATGTAAGTCTTCATACTCAGATCTCTTGTTCTAGAACATTTTTGCTATTTTTGTGTAATAATTGCGCAAATATTTCAGTTATTAACCAGAAATTTACCAGACTCCAGGAAAACTTACCAGTCATCATTATACTAATAGAAGAAAATCTGATTCCCATGTTAACACTTTTGTGGTAGTACAAGAAATGGTTTTCATTTTTTCTTGTCTTTTCTTTTATGTCCTGCTCTAAAAATCATTCTTCTGCAAAATTCTTTTCATTTCTCTTTGGAAAGAATTCTTCTAAACAGTTCAGTCCCAGCATAACATGAAATGCCAACCAGTTGGAACTTGGAAGGTGACAACTATTCCTTAAAAATAAAATTATGCACTGGGAATTAGCAGCAAATATTCCATATGATGATGGGGGGAAGGGGGAGGCAAAATAGTTCCACTGTCTATTTACCTTTCTTCATAAAGTATTCTTAAGTGGTATTTGCATAGCAGGATGGTCTTGGCACTGTGCATCAGACAACACTAACAAAGGATTGTATGAAAGTTCCTCAGTGATTTTCAGTTAATTAGTTTACCTTTCACTCCATCACAGTGGGAGTATCAGGCTTGTGATGGAAAATTCTTCAAGAAATATCCAGGTTTCTTTGTTAAAGTAAGCCCTTGAAATCACAGAATACCTGAGCCTGTGTTTAGGCTTAATCAGTTTTGATGCTCCCTGACTAGATGGAGTTGCATGCTGAAGAGCTTTCCTGAATTGGGTTCTAGTAGTGAAGAGAGAATTAAAGCCCTTGTTTTATGAGTTATGAGCTTCAATGGGTTATTGTAAGATTATAGAATCATAGAATATTTTGAGCTGGAAGGGACCTATAAGGATAATCAACTCCAAATCCCTGTTACATGCAGGGGTCAGCCTGTCTGCTTCTCCACTTTTTCTCCCAGAGGGGAAGTCTCTGGGAGATGTGACAGTCTGGCATTGAGCTGCCACATTTTATATTCAGCCACCAATAATTTAAGTGTACATTTTTATAGTAGGCTTCTTGAATCACTGGAAATGATGAGATAGCGTTTTTAGAGGACTCACTCTGTTCCAGGTTTGTCCACATTTGGATTTTATGGCCACATTGTAAAACCTCACATAGCAGTTATTGGCTTATGTCTGTAGAGATGTTATCTACATTTTATCTTTTTATATAATTCTACAACCTTAATTAATACCTCCAGTTTTATAGACAGCTTCCAAAATTTTATTTCTTCCTTTAGTTCTGTGTCCCTCTGTGTTCTTGCATGAGGCTGGAAGATGTTTGCCTATTGCATCTTTAAATCTATTTTCTGTCATTTCAATTTTGTTGTTATTCAGTTTTGGTAATAACAAGTAGAAGAGAATTAGTGGGGTTGTTTTTTTGGTTTTTTTTTTATAATGATGCAAACTGTCAAGAGACTGAAAGCTGTCCACAGTAAACAAAATTGCATATTCTGTGGTATTCAGAAAAAGTTGGAAGAGAGTCAGTGTATAACCCTGTAATTTAATTAGACATCCTTCTCTTTATCATTACCTAGCCTTATTTGAACATTTAGTTATTTGTAAAATTTATTTTTGAAAATTGAAAAAATGCTATGCCACAAAGCAAATGAATTGTTTCCTCCAGAGTGATGTATTAGATCCACAGTTTTCCCCACATCTGAAGTCTTTCTTTTGCCTTACATCTTTTCATTCTCTTGCTTCGCAGCATGTTTGCACGGGCACATACAGGATCCAAATAGCAAAAACCTGCGTAGAGAAAGTACACCAAAATGCCTCAGGTGTTCTGGTTAGATAGAATATCCATCTAAATGGATTTAGATGTAATAGGTGCTTTGGCAAAGTGCCATGTCTTTCAGGCTTAACTGTAGGAAGAGTCGGCAATGAAGAATAACCAAAGAGAGAGAAGGCAAAGAAATACAGATGGATTTTTTTGCGCATGCTGAATTTAGAAGGATATTTCACCATAATACGTGGTTTTATTTGAAATGCAGAATGCTGCAAAACAGCATGTTCTGTTCACCATTAGCATTACTAGTATGGGCTCTTTATGTAGCATCTTCTGTCTGCATCCAAAAATTGTGGAAAATAGGCACTCAGCACAAGGTTGATGGAGAAAGATAGAGTTACCTTCAATTAGAAGCTTTGACATCTTCAGGATCCTGTACATGGGCGCGTGCCTGCCCCAAGGGATTACCTCTTTTATACATTTTATTAGTAATTAACATATTGATATCTATAGTCAGTCAACCCTGGCACTAGGTTTTCCAATAGCCCACCCCCAATGGTCTTGAGCTCGGCCCCTCAGAGAGAGCCTGCATGGGGCTTGGCCCTCTTCTGCTGTTTTGTCTTCAGGCTATCTGCAGGTGGCTTCTTCAAAACATCATGTCCTTGGTGAGGCATGGGAGAGTCTAAGATAGTCCCTCAGGAACAGGCCTAGTAGCTTCTAATATGTGAACAATCCAGGAAGCTTCATATAATCCTAAAAGTCTTAGAAATCTACAGAACACACTTAAATCTTTAGGCATCACAGTGGTGATCAGTTCATCCCCATAGATGGAGGGGAGTCTTCTTGGGAAACTCCCACACAGCCTACAGCCTACATCACACCATACCTTGCACTTCCATCCTCAACTATCACATAATTTCCCATAAAAAAACTAAAGACATTGCCACATCCATGGTCACCTTAGGAGAACAGCTTTGCAGCAGCACTTGGCCCTGTGCCTGATTTATAAGGTAGTCTCTGAGACTCCAGTCTACCAAGAGTGTTCAGCTCCCCATGGCATGAACTACTCGCTGCTTTTCCTCAAAGACCCTGAAATTCCCTCCCTTCCCCCCCCCCCCCCCCCCCCC
>VWZO01012788.1:807523-822251 GCA_013396975.1 Bucco capensis
AGCTTTCTTAGTGTAGAAAATGAACCTCTGCCAGAATCTGGAGGATTTGCCAAATCTGCAGCTGTCTTAGAAGAGGGAGTGACCCTTAAGGAACAGTGGGGAGACCCAAGTATGCAAATCCATTGAATGAATAATGTTCTTTTTAAACAGCTCTATACACAAGACATTATGATAATTTGCTCTGTCATACACACATTTGTGCATGTAAGTGTGTTGTATGTCATACACACTGAAGTTGCATAACTAGCTGTTTTCTCCTAGGGTGCTACTTAAAATGGTAATCATCCTTTTCATTTAAAAGCTTTTGAGAGAAAAAATTCATAGTTTATTTAATTATGTTTTTGTTACCTTTGCAAGGCCTCTTAATTCAGTATAAAATCAAACACAATTTGTTGTCGAATTTATATGCTTACATATTTCTATAAAAAATCCTGGTAGATTTTTTTAATGCTGTTGCTTCTGTCTAAAGTGCATATCATAAACAGTGCAGAAGGCCAAAATCTCATGTAGTGTTAATGGGCATAGTTTAAGTGAAGCTGCCTAGTGGCAGCATCAAAAATGGCTCAACCATTCTTACAAAGCAACCTATTTTGAAGTGATCTGCATAAAGAATGGGTGTATCACTTGTCTTACTATACACTCAATATTGCTGATGTTTTAAACTTTTTAGTTCAAATTTTGGAGTTGAATATTATGAACTTCAGGTCAGTGATCAAGAGACAAAAATACAACTTCTCTATTTATTGCCTTGAAAATGAAGTATACACAGGATTCTTCTAATGGTCCTTTGTTTTGTGGGGTTTTTTTGTTTGTTTTGTTTTTTGTTTTTTTTTACTCAGTAAACAGTGAGAGAGATGATTACGTGCTATGAATCTGTGTAACTGCAGTGGCAAGCTCTCTGCATCCTGTAGTGTTTCTCAGTTGAAATTATTACCTATCATTTGTAATTTATTAAAGCACTGGACAACTACATGGTAAGCATTTTTTAAGATATAGGCTAGGCTATAGTTTCTGAGAAAGTGTGAAGGATATAGGTATTCTTCCTTGCAGATATCTAGGATCTCTAACTTCATGTCTTCAGAATTAATGTACTGGGAACTGCCATTGAATACCTGGTGGCTACATGCTGGTGTTTAAGTGGGTTTTTTTTGTTTTTTTTTTTTTTCTTAAAGAAAAAGCATGATAAAAAATGAAGTTCATTAAATTTCCTTCATGAATTGTTTCTCTTGAAAAGAATAGAAACAGGATGCCTCCTGAATACAATTATAGAAACATTTTATAGTTATATTGGCAATCTTTGTTTCAATCTGAGGTTTTACTGGAGATATATTTTCATTGTTCAATTTACAGAAGACTTTAAAAGTTGGCTGGTAACGTGGTTTTGTTTTTCAGTAAATACATTTGTTTGGCTTTAAACAGATCAGCTATCTTGTCATTGTGGTTTCCTGATTTGTTTGTTGATGTTGCTCTGCATTTGTGACCTAAGATCAATTACTCACTTTCAGAGCATTTAATGCATTTGTAATGGGGTACATGAAACAGGAAGTTCTTTGTGTCACATTGCAGGTCCTAATTTTGACAGTAGAACTTTTGTGGTTTACAGAGGAAGGAGGTTTTATACTTTGCTTTTACTGCCTGTTTCTTTCTTTCTTTGTGAAGTGTCCATGTGCACAGGCAAAAGTGCGCAGACATTTCCTGAAAAAGAGGTGCTTTATAAGAACCTGGATGCTGTGTCCTGCTCAGAAGTGTGCATGTAGATTCAAGAACTCTTTCTTTGCACAACTGAATACATTTTTTTACAACATTCAGCTTTTGTCCATTAAGTCATTTCTGTGTTAAGGCTGGCACCAAGTGTTAAATATAAAAGGATACTGAAAGTAAGCAAAGAAACACAATCTCATGGAGCTTAAGCAACAACTTGGTTCTCTGGAGAAAGGATGTGACTTTGTAGTAGTAGATTTAGAATGTCTGTTCAGTAAAACAAAGTGGCTCTGATAGTGAAAAGTTCTCTAATGGAAATGAATGTTGTTTGTTCTTGAGGGTTGTTTGGTTTTTGTTGTAGGTATAAACTACTGCCTGAATTATCCGCTGTGTGCATGTCTGCTACTGTGAGGAAGGAAAGGTAGAAGGAAAGACTGAGTTTGCTTGAAAGGGATGCTTTTCTCAGTGAGACTTTTCTGTTGAAGATCAAGTGTTGGCGGTTGAGCTGTTCAGACTTTGGTAGCTTATATATGTGTGTTGGTGTATATAGATCTCCCCTTAAGTCCCATTTCATTAATGGAAAAGAACTCAATATTTTGGTTTGAGAATCTTCACAAGAAGAGGTCACAGAAGCTGAGCCTATTACCCACCTTCATCCTGTTTGTAATCGCAGGCACAGATTCAGTGCCTCAACATTTCCCTTGCTGCATGCTGCTGACCCACAGGGTCTGCTGCCATCCCAATATGGGTCAATCAGTCATGGGATGGATTACTGACTGCACTGGAGGAGGTTGAAATGTTTCCCTGAGTGCATTGGTAGGATGAGAGAAAGGAGGCGGAAGCTGCCTAAGGTAACATACATTAGTGCAGAATTTCACTCAAAGGGGTATTTTAATTTAAATACCTCTAATAAGAGTCTAATAGAATTGTAGCTTCTGTCCCTAATGTGCTGACATGTAACTATTTTCCTCCCCCTCCTGTCCTTACTGTTTACACTCATTTCTTTCCAACGAATGTCTTTTTCCTTAGGATTAATAGGGACACCCTTTAGTTGCTGCACATCTCTTGTAGGAATTAAAATCATAACAGGGAATATTTTTGCTTTCAGAAGCATGTGTGTGACATAGTGATGCTTAAAAATGAGAGAAGAATTTGAAGTCAAGGACAAATCTGTGAGAACAAGCAGTATGCAAAGTTGTGAGTACTTGTAGGAATAGAAGTAGTAAGGACACAGACAAAGAATAAACACTCTTCATACCTCCTTGAACATAGAGCCAGTAACCCGTCACTGTAAAGAAACAAGAAATGAAATTGAGCTTCACTGTAGAAGAAAGAGCTGAAATAATAGGCACTGCAGAAAATGCAGCATGGAGGTGATTGTGAGATTGTATGAAAATGTAGATGCAGATGTTGGCAGAGGCATATAAATTCTGCAAAAGAAGTACAAAAGAACTAATAAAGAAGCCTAGGAAACCGTGATATCAACACTTGTAACATTACTGTAAGGAGGCTAAGAGAGTTCTTCAAATTAATATTTTCCGTTAGGTTCATGCTTTCTCAAGGCCAAATCTAAGTTTCCTATTGTATTCAGAAAAGTTTTTTTATATGCTCATAAATAGTAATGATTTCTGTATCAAATATATACTGATTCTATCCTTAGCTTCCTCTCCAAGCAGATACTCTCTGTAAAACTTCAAGCATTAACTGGCAGTCTGGCTGAAATTGATGAGCAAATTCTTCAACACCAGTACACTCAGTTACTATTTCCAAAGCCTATTTTAACTGTTGAATAATGTCATACATCTGTGTGTGCACATACGTTCATTCATTTGTATTTATACACCCCTGAAGTACCTGCAAAAAACAGATCTGTGTGCGAGACTGATTTTGGTCCCATTCCTGTAACCATTCATGAGAAGGAATCATAGAATCAAGAATCTGTTAACTCTTTGCGCTAATGGTTGTACTGAGAAGCAATTGCTGTTTCTCAGTCCTTTGCCTTGTTTCCAACAGGATATCAAATATATATCCCTCAAGAGAAACACATTCATGCTGTAAGTTTGGTGAGTCTTCATATTACTAAACCAGTGGTGTCCCTGGTATACTGAGAAATTGAAGCTCCAGGTTAAAGTCCTATTCTGCCACCAGGAGGGAAGTGAGGGCTACTTTTTTTTAAGCAGAGGATTAGTGAGATGACTTGTAATATAGATTCAAGTTTGTAATATAGACCTTTAAGCAGCTTATTGGCATAGAGTGTATGGATAAGGAATGGTGCAGTTGCTGCCAGAGGAAGTAAAGAAAATAGTGTCCTTTTTTTTGCAATTTACAACTGATGTTAAAAGTCTGAGTTTTCTGCAGGTAATCTGCAGTTGTAGACACTGCTTACTATTCTCCTCTGCCTAATGCTTGTCGCTCTTTTTTTTTTTCTTTTTAAATATATACCTTTTTGTAGTATTTGACAACTCAACTTTCTTTTTACTTTCTGAGGATAGAATTTTGACTTATGAACCTGTGTGAACTAAAATACTGATAATTTTGAATCCATTGTGGAAAGTCAAACCTGAGCGTTTAGCTCTATAGCTCAGCTCCAGCTGTCTGAAATTGCTGTATTTATATGAATTCATACCACACGTTAAAGTTGCTATTTTGCAGCTTTATGTTGCATATTTAGTAAGTTCTAGCTCTCTTCAGTTCATAAATAAAAGACTGTCTTTTCTCTTGTAGACAGGAGCACCAGTTACAAATTACAGTAGCTGAATCCTGTCACAATTGTAAATCAATTGTAGGCAAATAGATTTTTCAATTACTGACTAACCAAATCAGCTTATTTTGTTTCACTGTATTGTTCCATAATACACTGGCAACATAGTTAAATAGGAATTGGCCTGTAGCCTTGAATCTCCTACTGTTTAATTTGTAGGTGCTACTTTCCTGTGGTATTTTTAAATGAAGCCTAGGCAGTGTTTTATTCATTTTTTTTTATTTTTTTTTCTTCCCCTCCTCATCAGTCTTGGTAGATCTGTTAATATACCACCTCTTTATTTTCTTTATGGAGCTCCATGTCACAGTTGACTTACATTTCGGTAAGGCTATAGTTCTGCAAAGATGCCAAGGGATAAGATCCTGTCCCCTCCACCAGGTTTTTGTTGATCTCCGTAGTATTCCGTGTGTGAATAAGGATCTGTCTAACTCTTTTATACAGGATCACACTTGGAATGTACCTTTGGAATATAATTTTGGTATTGTAAGTGAATTTCCTTTTCCCAGAAGAGCAGATCAGAGGCTTCCTTTGAGGCTGATATGTAAGTAGCTCCTATGAAGACAGGCTGAGGGAGCTGGGATTGTTCAGCCTGGAGAAGAGAAGACTTCGGGGGGACCTACTAGTGACTTTCCAGTACTTAAAGGGAACTTACAAGAAGGCTGGAGAGGGCCTGTTTGCAAAGGCCTGCAGTGAAAGGACAAGGGGCAATGGTTTTAAATTGGAGAGGAGTAGATTTAAACTGGACATTAGGAGGAAGTTTCTCACCACAAGGGTGGTGGAACACTGGAACAAGTTGCCCGGGGAGGTGGTTGAGTTCCCATCCCTGGAGGCATTCAAGGTGAGGCTTGCCAGGGCTCTGGGCAAGCTGATCTATTTGGGGATGTCCCTGCCCACTGCAGGGGGGTTGGACTACATGACCTCCAGAGGTCCCTTCCAACCCAGACCATTCTATGATTCTATGATCTTATGTGCTGTGATTCATAGAGGGTGTAAGAATTGTCCTTTCCTCAACCCAGACTGCTGCATAAATTAGCTAGTGGTTCAGGGTTTTAAAAGCTGTCTCTGTGATGGGTGTGTATGTGTGTATATATACAAATATGCACACGTTATGCAGTGTAGAAATGCAGTTCATGATGTCCTCTGTTATTTGGAGTTCATTTTGTATTTACAGATTCTTGCATTTTATATGCAAATGACTTATTATATGCAAGAAAAAGAATATATTAGATTTATTTCTTACTTTATTTAAATCTTATGAAATGTCACCTGCCATTCAATCTACACACCAGTTATAACAAAACAACAAACATTACAAAGAAGTGAAGCATTAAATTTCTCCTAATCAGGAGGCAGATATGACAGGTCTCAGTTTATGCACACAGACATTGCTGAGTGTGCTGAAAATATGGAGATATATTCCTCACCTCACAAAACTCATTAAAATAAAACCTTTGGGTTTATGTGTGTAGCTTGAAATGTTTATTCATGTGTCACAGAAAACAAACACAATTTCTATAAATTTTCTGGTGATACTGTTGTTTTTTTTTATCAGATAGAAGCAAAATATTAATGAAGTACAGAATATCTTGTAAGTTTGGATTTTTTTCTGTTTTGTTTGGTTGATTTTTTTTTTTTTGAAGGGTATGGTTTGCTGTGTGCTTTTACAGATTGTTTCTGAAGCCTGGTGTCTACTGAAAAGAAATAAATTCCTCCATACCTTCATTACATAGAAAAATGAAGTATTGTATTCTTGTGTGTTCCCTGGGGCATCCAGTGGGTAACCTGTCAGTTTCATTACTACCAGAAAGTTTCTCCCAGATGTCATTAGCTCATGCTTTGCTGTGGAACGTCTGTTTGAAACTTGTTGACTTACCCTTCTTTCACAGAAAAGAAGATAATTTAAAGCTTTAGTACAGTATTTAGGGTTTAAATATCTAGTCTCAGTTTATCATACTTGTTTGAGACTGGACAGATAAACTATTATATGTCAAAGCTTGGCTTAGTATGATAATAGATGATTACAACCTTCCTAGGAATTTTGTGAAACATAATGATTTTTAATGTTTTCAGTGGGTATTTTAATGCTTTTCTCTCATGTGAGTGATGTAGAATTCTAGTATAATACCATTATTATGATTGGTACTTTACTCCATTGGAGAAATGGATATCGTAGGGTGTTAGGCCTCATTACTGTTGGCAGTTGAAGACATTTGCATCTCCAAATGTTTCCTGAGCTGATGAAACAGATCATGAATTAGCATTTAAGCTTCATATGTACATATATAGCATTCTGACCACATAGAAAACATAGATGTTGACTGAAACATTCTCAGTTTTTTTGCTTTTTTCTTTATTTTTTTTTGTTTCCTTCAGAAAGTCATACTAGGCTTATGAGTGCTTTGTGCATTTATTTTATTTTTTTTGTGGAGCAATTTACTTTTAACATAGAAACTGAGACAGCTTAAAATGACCTTGAGTAGAAAAAAAAAAAAGTAAGATTTCCTTAGTTTGAAAGATTGGATTTGAAAAAGTGTTTCAAAAGCTTCCATATGAGAGTAATGTCTACCTAGATTAATAGTTTTATTATTAATGGCTTTAGACTATATTATATCATTTAATTGATGTTTATAAATAGCTTCCTTCCCTGTGGTTATGAAATATAACATTTACCAAACTTCTTCTTTGAAGGAATTTACATATGGCACATCATGATGATTAAAAGCCAGCTGTCTTTTTCACAGCATGGCAAGAAATAGGATTTGATTTATCTTCGTTGCTCGTGTACCACTTGCTGTGACTGTACTTTTGAAATTTTAATGTTCTCATTTCTCAAAAGGATCTTGTTATGTAAAGTATTATGTAAATATCATTTATGCTTTGTTTTTGGCTTTCTAGGTAAAAAAAAATAGTAATTTTAATGTGATGAGCAAATAAAGGAGGAAGGTGGGAATGAAAAGTCTTCATAGCCAGATTTTTGTCAAAAGAAGCAAATTTTTACTTAAATCTGTAAGAAGATAAGTAGAGTGTAATGTGAACAGTGTGTACTGAGTCTTTCATGTGAGCTGTCTAGCAACTGGTGAATGGATGGCTGGAAATGTGTCATTCCTAGCTTTCTTTCTAACCTCTTCCAGATTAGTTCAAGAACAGTATGGTTTTCTAAGGCAAACAGAGCAAAAGCCTGCTGCATGTGGCCAGACAGATTTCTTCTGCTCTCTTTCCTCATTCTCCTCTCTCACAACTATCTTCCATGTAGCAAACATGGTGTGAGGCTTAGTCAAGCTGTGATGTGAGAATCTTTACAGGATGGAGATGAAACAGCATGGGTCTGCTACAACAAACTACATTTTGAAGGAGTAGAGATTGTGTATTCCTGTTGCATCTGCTCAGACTTTTAACACCCTCCCTTTTAATACTGGCCTTCCCGACACCAGAGATTTGATCAAGGTGTTCTTCAAAATTCTGTGCCATGCTGGGAAAGTCTAGTATAAACCTGTTGTCTGTCACCTTCTAATTCTTTTTAAGCAATTAAGCACCTGCTGATTTACTGACATTACACTAGGATTTTTGCTTTGATTTTTCTCCATATTTTAGCTTAGGTGTTGTTTTTTTTTTCCTGTTCAGTTCAACAAGGGAGCTAAAACTAATTTGACTGTCCTCTTTTCCCCTCCTTGTGAGACAGCTTGTGCCTATGAAACACCTGTTTCTTAGTAGAATAAAAATAAAGACAAATTAAATTTACTCTGTTTTGTGGTTTTAAAAAAAAGGATACAAAACTAAGTACCAAATTCAAATAGAATATTGCCTAAAACCACATATGACAGAGAATTAACTAATGCCTCTACCAAATGTTTGAAACAGGAGCTGTGCAGTAGGTGGTTCATATCAAATGCTGCAAACTGAGATAGACTGAGACTGTTGTTGTGGGTGGGGTTTTTTGTTTTATTTTTGGGTGGGTTTTTTGTTGTTTTTTTTTTTTTATGTATTGGGTGATGTTTTTCTTTAAAACATTGGCGAGGGAAATGCTGATATCTACCTCCCCATAAAACTTACAAGGCATTTAATATGAAAGAAGGAATTGGTATTGCAAGACCAAATTAGGTATATATATAGATCTGACAGTTTGAACTAGTGAATATGAAATTATATCCTCTCTACAAAAAAGTTCTACTTTGTTAGACTATTAGAAAAATAAGAGGAAGCAATCATATCCCTCTTCTTATTTTTAATGGAGTATTTAATACACTTAACCAGTTTTCTTTGCTGGTTTTTAGAAATGAGTATGTGGAAATGAGTACTTATCAGGTCTAAAAATCATTCCAGAAGTGGAGCCTTGCTGGGGCTGTAAAGCTGGTAAAGATAGGGCTTTTCTTGGAATGCTCTCAGGTCCTGCCTTGTGAAATATTGTACGTTCTTAATCCTGTGGGATCTGTAGGGTAAAAAGGATTAAATGTTCTGCAAGGCAGAATAAATGACTTCCTGTCTCAGCAAGAATAAACATATAAAACTAGTGCACAGTGTATTTTTCTTGCTATGTGCATTGTTATAAATGCTATTTGTTGTGGTAAACAATATATACAAATAGATTGTAACCACATTACCACGACTGAAACTTGTTTTGCTAGCTATAGGAGAAAAAAAAAAAAGAGGATTAGGTAGGACTTCTTAGGATTTAGTTTATCAACTGTAAACTGTGGCAAATCTCCATTTAAATAATTCTGAAAGCAAGCATGACACTACTGCATCTCAGATTCAGAAGTTTCTCAGTTGTTAGCTGGGTCTGCGTAGTGAACTCCTGTTTCCAAAGAACTAGTAAGCAACAGGCTGCTCTACCTTGAGTACAAAAGGCTTCTGATTTCTAACATGGTGATTGCAAACACTCTGGATGTTTTGTTTTATTTATTGTTTCAACTATACAGCACTATAGATGTCGGTAATTAACCATGAAAATATGAGGTGAACTACTCAAATACTTACCTAGTAAATAGAGTGCAGTTCATTATTTGTCTTTAACATACACTTTCAAACCACGATGAGGACTTCATGAAGCTGTTTTTTCTGTAATGGGAAATTATATCAGACAGGTGTCATGTAAAGAATTTTCTGTTTCCAAAGAATACACTAAGGAAAACAAAGCAGTAATAAATGATTTGCAGCTGATCTTCCATAGGCCTGAAAGAGTATGGTAACAAAGAAAAGCGTGGGTTGTTTTTTTCCACTGTAGTTTTAGATGAAGATTGTTAGGATGCTGATCTGAAGAACATTCAATTTCTGTGCAGATATTTCAAAAGTTGTTATATAATGCTAATATTTAAGCTGGGATAAATATCTTTTAATTCCTATCATATATTATTTTTTGTCGAAACACAAAAAACAGCTTATCTTTGCCTGGCAGAACAGAATATAATTTGTATTTACTGTTACTGAGAAATGCTGTAATTATACTTGTGAAGATTAAGACACAGATGAAAAACAAGGGGCCTGTTCATTGCACATTGCAGGTAGGGCATAGACTACATAATCATGCCTATGTCATTCCACTGCTGATCTGAGACATGCCCTGTCCTAATAGAGAATTTCTGTGCCTGCTTGCCTGATCTTCTAAGCAGAAAGTGCTGCTGCAGTGTCTGATAATTTTGAGCTTTTGTACATTGGAAACAATAAAGTATGTATGTATTCTCACAATGGTAGGAATAGTGACAAACAGATGGCTTCAGTACCCAATGAATAGAAATTGGTTATATTTTGCATTGTTCTTATAAATTGGCTTCACTGCACTTAAGATATGGCTTAAGTTCAGAATAACAGTAGCAAAACCTGTATAAACAAAGCTGGAAAAAACCTTACTGGACATAGACTACTTATGTGTCCAATTTTGAATTTGTTAATTGATTGTTTGATACAGGTAATGTTTCTCAGAACATCTGTATAATTCTGTTTAAAAACGCCAATATTGCCTAGCTTAGTCATAATATGGATTCGTGGTAGCTGACAGCTATCCTGACATTTGAATGTATCCCTCATGTGTAACAAAATGTTTATTTCATTTCTTTTCATTTGGGTTGCAGCTTTGATTGTTCTGACCCTGCAGATACTTGGTTCAATCTGAGATACTTCACTAAGATGAAACTGGTTAGCTTATGGCTCAGAATTGTTAAAACAGTAGACGAAAGAGGAAATAGACTTATCCTAGTTTTGGAAGCATGTGAGATACTGTTACAGTTGCTATCAGTAGTTGCATCTAAATCAAGGTTATCTCTACCAATTTGTAAGAGATTTACAATGCAGTTTTTCCAGTTTGTGGACCAAAAAAACCATAGCTTAAGTGCAAAGCAAGGTTATTTATTGTTAGTGTAACTGTAATCTTAGCAGTCTAATCAGTTGTTACTTAAGCTTTTTTACATACAAATAAAGAACAATGATATTTCAGAGAGTTTCAATAAGAATGCATTTCAAATTGTTATGTATGCTCCCTAATTTCTTCCTCTTTGCTCTGGTATTATAATTATCTTCCAGTTTCACTCTGGGGCCTTGGCAGCTTTGGTTGTGGTCAAGAAGGAATGGAAGTAAGGAGTGGGTTGCAATGAGTCATCAGCATCCTAAGTCCTTTACTAGGGGTATGTGTTTTCTTACTCTAGAGTTCCTTTGAGGCCAATTTAATGTTGCATTTTCTCTACTTATTTACAGTCCCACCTTACAACCTGGATGGTANCACTCTTAGAGTTCCTTTGAGGCCAATTTAATGTCATGTTATAACATGCTGCACAACTTGCTCTTTCTCCACTCATTTACAGTCCCACCTTACAACCTGGATGGTATCTTCTACAAATGTTGGATGTTCATTCTTTTTTCTCTTACGATCTAGCTCCCAAGGTTGCATCCCTTAGTGACCAGTAATGGACTGCTGAAGATTTTTGTAGTCCTAGGTCTTTCATCTGTTCTTTGAAGGCCTCTACTATCACTTCATGTCTGCACTCTTCTAGAGTGCTCGTATATGCTAGATTCATAGATAGCTTTCTATATACAAAATAACTTTTTTACTATTTTCCATTATTTACAGTAATATACCCAAATTCTAAAAGAAATGGGGCTTACACAACAATGTTGTGCAAAGCTGAATAAAATCAGGGCACATCGGAGTTATTTGTTAACTGATTGCTGTTACTGCTTACTATGCTAAAACAATGCTCTAGGCAAGCCTAAACCGAGTCTAGATATAAGCTGACAAGTCCTTGTCTTGAGGCCTTGCAGTTAGCTCAGAGCTTGGGATCTGCTAGCAGTGATGACAACTTTATTGGATTACAGAGCTGCACAGCAGCTTAGTGACTTGAAGCTAGAGTTGCAGTTCTGTGTTACTGTTTATGATTTCACCATGAAATCACACAATTTAAATTTATTCCTGCTCTCAGTTTGCAATTTTTTGGTGGTTTTTTTTCTGCATTTGGAATTCGAGATTGTATTATTCTTCCCATCCTATTCTGAAGAAAACTAAATGGGAAGACAACCCAGAAATATATCTGCCGTGTTTAAAATATTTTGAGGGTAGGTTTGGTTTTATTTTACCTTAAATTAGTAGATGACCAGTCATGGTAGTGATGCCCCTGTGGAGTCTGGAAGACATAACAGGATATTTGAGATAGCCTTCATAGTGGTTTCAGTTGTGGGTTAGAGTCCTCTCCCTTCGCTCACCTGAAACAGCCCAAAAGCTCCCTCTGTGGAAATTCTTTAACATACTTGGCAAAAATACTAAGAATCCTAAAACCAGCTTTCACTAACAGAGAGCGGAAGTTGCCCAATGATATCATACGCTGTTTCAGGATGTGCAGCTCAATAAAGCTCAACATGAGGAGGAAATAAAAAGGCAAGGACAATAGGTCTGTGCCTCTTCAAGGTAAGAGGAAGTCTCTATGAGCAATTCAGGCAGTTTCGTGAGGCATTGCACTGCAGCATGGTGGGGAGAATTACAACAGCTTAAAGAAACATGGTGTGATATAAAACACCTGGGAGGACTATGGCCTCAGGCTTAGTGCCTGGTATATGATCAATACAAGAAGATGTATGTCCCCTTAAGAGAGGTTCACTAGCTTCTTTTCACAGCTGCTTTGTGTGTGTTCAGCCAAGAGCTAAGCCACTTGTCATCTTAATAGATTCCTTCCAATTAATCTCTATGTTCTGGAGGTTTAATACGTGGTAAGTGAAATTATAGGTTAAGATGGATTAGGTGCTTATGGGTAAGGAAGCTGTAGAATGGGAAAAATACTTGGAGAAATGTCTTTTCTGTGGAACAGGTTGGAAATGAAAGATGGCAGAGGGAGGAATTTAACAGCAGACTACAAAGATAGGGGAACACTAAAATAATGAGTCCTAATGAAAAAGGAATAGAATAGTACAGATATAGAGGTGCTGAATGGTGATTTGTTGGTAAAGTAGGAAATTGGTAAGTTAGGAAAAATCCCCAAAGGAAGTACCTTTTTTAAGTGCTTATTCAAAGTGGAGCTCTTGCAACTTGCTGCTGTATTATGGATGGCCAAACCCTGGATATACTGAAAAAATATAAAACAGAATGGAAATGAAAACTATCAAGGGTTTCTCAATAAAAAAACAAAACCACCCAACAAAAAAAAAATACTCAACAACAAAAATAATGCTCATTGTTCTGGTTAATCCTTAGACTCAGACTGTGAAAGCCACTGGGAGCTACGCTATTTTGATCTCGCAGTCCTCCACTCTGTCTGCTTGCTACTTGTTGGAGACTGACATACCCTTGTTCACAGTGAGGCAAAATTGAGATGCATCCAGTTATTCTGAAAGCAACCTAGGTATCTGTCCACCAACAACAGGAAAATGTAGGCCTTGGGAATCTCTATTTCTTAACCTGTATTTACACTTTTGTCCTCGTTTTATTCCTTATTTCTTATCCCTTATTCTCTTTCCATAGAAGCCATTTTGACCATACAGTGTTGTCTCTAGTTTCATCTTTATGAAATGTGGGTATAATGCTCCCTTCCTTTTTTTGCTTGCCTGTGTCCAAATGTTGGTCTCATTCTAAATTTTATAAATGAGAGCTATAATATTGTACATAACCTACTTAAATAATTCATTATTTGTTTGAAAAGAAACAGCATAAGCTCCTTGATTTAGGGAGAAAGAAAAAAGTTTCAAAAAAATTTTGAAGTAGGCTAGCATTCCTCTAAGAATAAGGAGGAATCTCTCTTTTATGCTTTTAAAGTATTTTTACAGGGGCTGAAGTCTGTAGTAGCTGGGTTTCAATCTTTGGCACCTGTTGCAAGATTAATGAAGTGTGTTTTCATTTTGTTTTAGAAATTACTGCCAAAGTTGAGTGCTGGATAGAAGCATTCTTTTCTCAAGTAAGCTGGGACACATCAAAGTGTGTGGGTTAAAGCAATTTATACTATTCAAGTTTTATGCAGCAGCATTGAAAGCAGAAGAATTTTGAGGGATGTATTTTATTTTCTGTTTTGCCATGGGCTGCCTCCTTTTGGTAATTAGCTGAATGTCTACTGCAATCAATTAACTTGTTAAAGAATAATTATCCACATCTGTGTTTTTAATGTACTTTTTGTTATAGGTACACAATATTGATGTTTGTACTCTATCAAGCATGAGAAAATTAAAAGCATGGACTAGTCTTTATTAATAGGCAGTGGGTTTTAACTGTATTGGACAGGGATTTCACTGTCCTCAGGAGAGCAGGAGAAAACCTCCAGCACAGTGATGATGTAACATCATTACTGTATGTTTCAGTGAATGGCAATTACAATTTTAGGCAATTACTGCAGGAAAAAAAAGTATATTGTAGGAGTTAACTTGTCAATAGCATGTGCAGCATATTATATTTAGTTACTAATACCAAAAATAAAGAAAGAAGCAATAGATATCAAGTTAAGAATTTGATGAAAAATATAAATTGGTGTATATTTACATGCAGAGATTTTGTGTGTTCAGGCTAGGCACAAAGCTAGTGTAATTAACCCCCTTCTACAGGTGATACGTGTGAATGATCAAATGATCGGCTGGAAATGAAAATACTAATCCATCAAACAAAAGGCCTCATTTTCTATCTATCTTTGTTCATCTTCATTTTTAAAAATAATCTGTAATGATTGATTTAGTATGTTATTGCTTTGGTTTTGTAGCTCACACTTAGTTCTAAATGGTGCTTTTTTTCCCCCTAATAACTCATGTCCAGTGACAAAGATAGCTGTGAGTAATGGCCATGATATACCTTATATGGGGGGGGGGGGGGAG